>OY992886.1:68280347-68465347 GCA_963921405.1 Cepaea hortensis
TTTATATGTTGCTGAATATATGTTTGTATAGAATACATCGACTGTCGACAGGTTATGTGGTCAATAACTCGCCTGCCGTCGTTGCTTCACATATAATTTATGTAGACCCGTTTAAGATTGGGACGAACTGGGAGCCCCGGTCTATGTTTAACAAAGCGCTGCCTCGTTAGGAATTCAAGAGCTCCTGGCCGCTGGCAGGCATAACCACCACGATCACCTCCCACAGCTTAAAGCATGACTCCTCAGCTTACCGTGTAATGAAAGTTAATACTTTATACCTGGGGCTGATCTCGCAGTTATTTTCTTATCTTTGATTTCTCTTCTTTCGTACCTCATCTCCTCTTCACTAGATATATGTATGTATCCCTCTCTCCTTTTTGTTTTATTTTTACCGTCTCCTTTCCACTAATTTTTCACGTATCTTTCTTCAAATTGTTGTTTCTCTGTCTCTCTATTCTCCTCTATCTGTCGCTTGCTGTTTCTCTCAGCCTCTCTATCTCTCTATTTCTTTCTCTCTCTCTTCTCTCTCTCTCTCTCTCTCTCTCTCTCTCTCTCTCTCTCTCTCTCTCTCTCTCTCTCTCTCTCTCTCATTTTGTTACCTTCCCTCTCTCAATTCCTTTATTTTTCTCTTATCAATTTTTACATGTTTCTCTATCTGTCTCTCTTATGTCCCCTTCTCTCCCTCCCTTCCCCCCCCCCTCTCTCTCTCTCTCTCTCTCTCTCTCTCTCTCTCTCTCTCTCTCTCTCTTCTCGTCTCTTCAATTCTCTTCTTCTCTCTCCTCGGATCTTTTTCTGATCTCTCTCCATATTTCACTTTTTTCTCTCTACTTTTATTTCTCCACTATCTGCCTCTCAACTTGTCATTACTCTGTCTCTAAACTTGTCTTTACCATTGTTTCCCCATTTATCCGTGCCTTTTCTCCGTTCGCTCTAACATTTACTCCTTCATTCTTCCACTTCCTAATTTCTATGTGCTCAGTCCTCTCTAATCATGGATGTTGGAATCTTGCCCCATCACTAGACATCCGCTAGTCTACAGTTAACCTAGTGATTCCCTTTTGTAAAAATGTATGTTCTACACATATCTGCTGCTGACGTATAACTTTTCCAATATCTTATGCTAGCATGTACTTTATAAACATATATGCCATTTGAATATATGTTCTAACCACGTCTCACATTTGACACACCTCTTATATGACTTATATTTCACAAGATGTCATCATTTGCAACATATTCCACATTCCATATACAACACATATCTCACATGACTCCATCATTAACAACATATCTCACGCATGGCACACCCCATATACAACAAATACCGCACATGACTTACCTCATATATAACAAAGGTCTCACATAATTTCCTCATTTACAACTGGTCTCACATGACACCCCCATATAGAACAAATGTTTCAAATGATACCCCATATAGAACAAATGTCTCACATTACACTCCCGTACGGAACAAATGTCTTACGTGACTCAAAACATGTACAACAAATGTCTCACGTGGCATACACCATGTACAAGAAATGTCTCACGTGACATTCCTATGTGCAACAAATACTGGGATTGTTTCTCATAGAATCCCCAAGTATCTTTAGGTGCCCATCCGTTTATACACTGTAAGACTTGGTAAGTAAATTATCTTTAGCGTCGTCACCATTTCTCATTCTAACCATTCTATAGAAGTCAGCAGGCTTTTCTTTCGCATGTCTCAAGAAACGAGTTTTGCTCGATGCCATCTAGAAAATGTGGTTGTATGAAGCACGGATATGACGAATAGTGAGTACTAGCTAAGCACATGCCTTTCAATAGAAGTAAACAATACAAAAGTCTTTCGATAAAGTATTAAACGTCGAATTTATAAAAAAAAAAATGCTTGCAGATATCCAAAATGTTGGGGGAAAACCCTTAGTTTCCCGTGCCAAAAGCGGATAATCTGCAATCTTTGGACACATTAAGGGAATGGGTAAACGAAATATGTAGTTACATAAGGGATGCAACAGGAGAGGAAAGACAAGAAAACACATAGAGAGAAAATGCTAGACAGCTGAAAATCGTGCCATTGAGAAACGTATATATTGGAGTCAAGTGTCAGGTCTTTGTCAGATATGACTGAGTTACCGTATGACAGTAGACGGTACTACCTGCTTTCTGTCAGTGCCGAATCACAATTTTTGGACACGTTATGATAAGAAATAAACTAGAGAACTTGGTGACAACTAGCAAGATTAAGGGCAAAAGAACAAAGGGAGGACAGTTAGTTAGTTAGTTAGTTAGTCGCAGTTCCAACTTCACAGCAACGGACAGTGAAGTTAATATCTGGATGGCTTGGCCACGTGGCATGGTCTGGACAAGAGAACGACTTTGGTGATCGTGTAAGATGGCGGAATATGAACGCCCACTCTTATCGGCATGGCACATTGTGATGACGATGTATCGAAATGACTGGTAACACACAAGACAGCATGATGTAAACCAACAGAATGTCAAACGACATATGGCATGGGCTAAAAGAAGCGGATACTTTGATGGCCTCAGCAGTTTCTCCGGTGTTCTCCGGGTCAATGTATGCTACTGAACCAAGTGCAAGAATCCACGAGCCTAACATCGTTTCAAACCACTCTAAAACACTTGTCTTTTCCCAGATTTCACTTTCTGAAACTAAAACATCCTTGCTAAAAAAAAAATAGACGGACATCTCTCCCAGAGCTCGGCCCCCAAAAGAGCCAGTTTACAGTAATCTTTGCCGGGTCTCGCCATTGACGTCCAGAAATGGTCTAGCTATCGATTTCTCAACTCAACATGTTCGCCTTATTTTCTTTTTTATGGGCACCTCCCTGGTCCTTATCTCACCTCTAAATCTTCCTTTTCGTGTTCATCATCTGTTAAATTCTTTTACAAGTTTATTTCCTACAATTTTTTTTAAATCTTCTCCGTATGCTTTCTTGTTTCTCGACAATTTCTTCTCGATGAGAATGACATTCATCGTAAACATAATCTGTTTATTCTGCTATATTGCCTTCATCATCAACATTCTTTGTTTATTTATTCTATCCATAATTCATACTCCGTTTGTATTATTTGCACCTTGAGGAATCTTTTTAGTGTTCCCTATTTCTTCGTATTTTGATGGTGGTGATGATGATAATACTGAGAAACTCACTTGGGAATCTTACTGCAGAAAGCAATTTGATCATCGAGTCAGTATTCCCTCGAGATATTGAAGTGCTCCGAATTATTGCTCACTTAATTTCTAGAGGTTGGGAAGGATGAGAGCGGGGTCTAGTTTTTCAAACCTTCGAAATCCTCAATTACTGCAGTGTTTATAAAGTTTATCAAATGCCATGTGAACATTTGACCAGTATAACGCTTAATGTGAGGTGAACATTTTATCATCTACCAAAGAAAGTACAACGCTTAATGTGAGGTGTGCAATTTATCTCCCAATGAAAGTATAACGCCTAATGTGAGGTGAACAATTTATCTACCAAAGAAAGTACAACGCTTAATGTGAGGCGAATAATTGATCCCTCAAAGAGTGTTAAAGATAGCTGCATATCCTTTACAAGACGTCGGAGTCAACCCCATCATTTGTTGGCTGTTTGTGATCTTTTGGCAAGTTTACATTCAGTTGTTTGTCATTGCTTTCTGAACGACCGGCACCTATATCAATTTGTAAAAAAAAGGGTGGCGGTCTGCTGCCAAATCGCCGGCAGTTGTGTTTCGAACGCGGGTATGTGGGATTACGAACTGTGTCCGTAACACCTTCGCCACGGAGCCGGTCTCAAAGCGATAATAACACTTAATGTGGCGTAACAACTGATTTTCCAAAGAAAGTATAGCATTATATGAGGTGAACATTTTGGTTCCTCCGAAGTCGGAGAGTGTCTGCCTGTACGGCGAGGAACCACCAGTCTGCACACCAATAAGCCAGAGGTGGGATAACGGATACTCACGCAAAACTCAGGTCCTGTATGACATCACACTGATGTTGGACAACAGGATGCCTTCATCCGACATACAGAGGACTTCGCGTTGGAGCTCAAGCCAACGAACACAAGCAAGCAAGCAAGCAGGTGAACATTTGATCTGCAACATAAAGTATAACACTCATAGTAAGGTGAGCGTTTTAATCTCCCAAATAAATCTTAACATGTTATAGAACTGATGTATATTGTAGGGAAACGTGGCTGCGAGATCGGGGTGTCGTCTCAGTCTCAGAATGTAATTGGGTTCTATCACAACATAGGGCTTTGAGTCCATGCCAGAACTAATGAAATCTAATGGTACAACAAGCCCCCTGATCTGTAATGTTCTATCACAACATGTGACTGGGAGTTCATGCAAGAACCATTGACATCTAATGGTAAAACAAGTCCCCCTAATCTCTGGGGTTACGATAATGGATACCTATCCTTTTCGAATAAGGGGGGGGGGGTGGTGGAACAGGAGGTTCTGTGTAAAAGCTGTGCATGTTAAAATTCCACGGTAATTAGGAATCGCCAACAGTAGGTCGTAAAACCGCCGTCCTGCGAATACTTACGAAAGTAAACCTACCAACAAGTAGACAAAGCCCGTTACCTTGATTGGAATCCGTTTAGTAGAAGCAAACATTACCAAATGCATGTTGAACTGCGTGTCTGCTAGGTGCATAATTGAGTGTGAAGCACGCCTTTCAAAAGAGGGAGGAGAAAGGAACAACATATAACTCCTTGTTTCCCACCCAGCAAGATATTGTGATTGGTCTTTTTTCTTGGATCCCAGACAGAGCGCAATGTGTTCTTTTTTTTTTTTTTTTTATCATATCCTTTACAGGACTTAGCTGTCAACACCAGCATCTTTCAGCTGTATGTTGATCTCTTGGCAAGATTACGCTCAGTAGTTTGCCATTGCTTTCTGAGCGGCCGGCTCAGTATCCCGCAAGTCACGAGCGGGGGTCGAACCGCCTCAGCTCTCGCTCCGCTACGAGACTCTGCGTGAAAAACGGGATTACAGAGAGAAAGTGTTGTAACCCCACAGGTTCTTAGATGTTTAAATTCGAAAAATGTTTGTTAAAGAAATCTAGCTGTCAAAGGTCACCTGCATTGCCTATTTAGTTTCTTTAGCTATCAAGGTGTCACTGGCACTGCCTATGTATCTATTTATTCTTTTATAGCTATTAAAATGCCACTTGAACTGTCTGTTTAGTCCATTCCAGCTATCTAAGTGCCACTTCCACTTATTAAGTCTTTTCTAGCTATCAAAGTGCCACTTCCACTGTCGTTTTAGTCTCTTTAGCTATCAAAGTGCCACTTCCACAGTCTATTAAGTCACTTCTATCTATCAAAGTGCCACTTCCACTGTCTATTTAGTCTGTAATAGCTATCATGGTGTGACTTGCACTTTCTATTTAGTCTCTTATAGCCATCAAGGTGCCACTTGCACTGTCTATTTAGTCTCTTCTAGCTATTAAAATGCCACTTCTACTGTCTTTTTAGTCTATTTAGCTATCAAAGTGCCGCTTCCGCTGTCTATTTAATCTCTAATAGCTATCAAGGTGCCACTTGCACTGTCTATTTAGTCTCTTATAGCTATCAAGGTTCCATTTGCACTGTCTGTTTAGTCTCTTCTAGCTATTAAAATACCACTTCCACTGTCTTTTTAGTCTATTTAGCTATCAAAGTGCCACTTCCACTGTTTATTTAGTCTCTAATAGCTATCATGATACCACTTCCACTGCATATTTAGTCTCTTATGGCTATTAAGGTACCACTCCCATGGTCTAATTCGTCTCTTTAATAGTATTACCATTGTGCTGGTCCATCACCAACCTTCTCATAAGCATCTGTTGCGAAATCTTCCTCGACTGAATGAGTTAAAAGATCCCAGTTTTCAAGTGAACTGGGCTGTCGGTTAGCGAGCTTTTACCGTGAAGTATACAAAATGATACTATTATAAAATACCGCCAGTAATGCATTGTGGTGGTTTTTAATATCACTTACAGTCACAATAGTTTGAAGACATGTTTACCAATAATTGTCCCTTGTCCTCGAGGACAGTTACGCACCGATATTGAACAGGGTATGTGATGGAGAAGCATGGCGAAACGTACTTTGATGACAACTATAACGACTAGTTGGTTGCATAACTTTACAGGACGTCGCAGTTAACCCCTACATTGCAGGTCAGCATGGTCTACTGGGTAAGAACTGTGTTCTTAAACATCCGTTGTGCTGATGCCGAGGGTTCAGTCCCTACACCGGACAGCTGGACTATAATGTTGATCTGTCGTCCTTGATTTGGGGACGTAAATTACAAGTATCTCTGAAGTCTGAGTGGGTTCGCCTGTTGGCGAGGAATACTGTTAATAGGGAAAGCTAATCCACATGCACAATTCAGTCCATAACTACTATAAGTAGTCTGTATGGACCACGCTTGAGTTCAAAGCTAGCGAGCGCCAAATAACAAACCCTACATTTTTTTGCTATTTGTGATTTGTTTGTATGTTTACGTTCAGTAGTTTGCCATTGTTTTCTGAACGACCGGCACTCAAACATTGTTGAAACCAGCACAAGGCGGCCTGCTTACAAATGGCTCCCAGCTGTGTGTCGAACGCGGTTGTAAATTGCTCTCATTACACCTTCGCCACGGCGCTGACTTTAACGACTTGTACGTTAATATAAACATGACCCCAACCTGAGAAGACACGAACTTCCTGGCGGGAGACCAGGGAATACAGGTCTGTGTGGAGCAGGACATTTCATGCGGCAATCTGCAAGAAATATTAGTGGTTTCAGAAGCCGGTTTCATCTTTATAACGAAGAAATAATAGTAGAATAAACCCTGTTGGAATGGTATGGTAATGTCGAATGCAATGCTCACTTGGCATATCGAATAACGAAGTTGACTGGTCGTATATTGCTGGTAGTTCCACCCCCCACAGATGATATTCCAAATATGTTATTTATTGATAGTAGTTACGTTATATGAACAGCTTATTACAAACTTATTATGTATGGCTTTAGTACCCGAAGAGCTTATTCCAAACCAATTATGTATTGCTAGTAGTTCTACAACAAGAACGGCTTACTCCAAATTTGTTACATACTGCTGTTAACTCCGCTACACGAAGAGTCTTTTTTTTTGGCGCTCGCACGCTTTTGAACTCAAGCGTAATCCATACATCTACGTCTAGTAGCACTAGGCTAAATATTTTTGCGTGCGGATTAGCTTTCCATACTACCAGAGCCCCTTGCCAAAAGGCGAACCCACTCCGACATCAGAGATACCTGTAATTTACGTCCCCAAGCCAAGGACGAAAATTCAACATTCGGCCATGATGACCTTAACACGAATTGTGTATTCCAAACATGTTATGTGCAGCTGGTCACTCCACAACTCTTAGTTTATTTCAAACCTGTTATCTATTGCTGTTCCGCTACACGAAGAGTTTCTTTCAGTCATGTTATGAAGTGCTGATAGTTCTACTACATCTAGAGCTTATTCCAAACATGTTTTGTATTAGTAGTAGTTCTACTGTCAGAATTCCTTACTCCAAACTTGGTATTTATCACAATTACTTTCATTACTCTAAGAGTAATGAAAGTAATTCTATGCGTGTTTCTTAACATCAATTTGTTCAAATAAGGATGAACCTACGACAGGTCCAGCAAACCGGTAGGGAATTTATTTGTTCAAGAACTATTGCTCGCGAATTATGGAGGAAATTGAGAGAAAAACGCAGCTCTATCAGCGTTCACGCCGGAAACTACACACCGAAGCGTCACAACAAACGACTAACGACGACAACCGCTAAATTTCGACACACTTCAAATAGAAAGGAGATTTTTGCAACTTGGAATGTTACAGGTCTAGGATATAAGGAACCAGCTCTTGTAGAGTTTATGAAACAATCAAATATTCAATTATTAGGACTCGCAGACACTAGGAAAAAGGGGCAGAACACGAAACAAACACATGAAGGTTACGTCCTTATATGGAGTGGCGTCGATCAGCGAGCTACAGCTAAACATGGAGTGGGTTTTTTGTTGCATCCAGACAAAGCGAAAGCCATTATCAACACTAAATTTATATCAGAAAGGATAATACTAGTACAGATCAAAGAAGGAAATAGAACAACAACTTTTATACAAACATACGCCCCATGTAATGACACTTACAGCGACGAAGACAAAGACGAATATTTTGATAAACTTGCAGACACGTTAAATAATGTCAAGGAGACAGATGAACTAGTTGTGATGGGTGATTTTAACGGACGAATAGGCACACGAAGAACACCGTGGGAGGATTGCATGGGGCCATTCAGCGACACAGAAACTGATTGTAACAGCAATGGTCAACATCTACTCAACATATGTTCGGAACATGGACTAATAATAGCAAATAGTTTTTTTCAACATCGTCGTAGCCACACCAAAACCTGGTATAAATGGAATGACATAGACCAAGCATCCCAAATTGACTTTATTCTAATTAGGAAATCAGACAGAAGGCTACTATTAGATTCAAGAGCACTCCCAAATACAGATGTTGATACTGATCACAAACCAGTCATAATAAAAAAGATTTCATCACACAGGAGAATAAGAAACAAAAAAGTAACAACACATGTCATCAATTATAGGAGGCTGCAGGAAAATACAGTTAAAGACGAATTCAATCAAGAAATCCAAAACCTACATAAGAACATCCCTGATGACCACTCAAGCGTAGATAAGGAATGGACATGTTTCAAGGCTGCCATGCTCGACACACTGAAAAATAAATGTGGAACAAAGAAAGTAGGGCAAGACAAAAGATTAAGAACAGCCTGGTGGAACAACGAAGTTAAAGATAGCATATTCAAAAAGAAGGTAGCATTCAAAAAGTGGATCACAACTAAATCTGAACAGGACTATATTACTTATAGAATAGCACGACGTAATGCCAAACGAACAATTAGAGCATCTAAAGATGAATCCTGGAGAATATACGGTGAACAGATGGCGACCCTTAGCAAAGACTGCCCAAGAGAATTTTATAAACGTGTCACCACAATGAGAAACAGAGATGCATGTTACAACCCAACCACCATCATAAACAGCAAAAGAGGTATACCAATATTTAATCCACAACAAAGACTAGCAAGATGGGCAGAATACTTTCAAGAACTACTTAACCCCACACATAACATAGGAAACCTCACTTTTGTGCCTAAACGCCATGGACAGCAAGAACCAAATTTCATACCTGCAGAAGTCAAAGCAGTTATACAGAAAAGTCCTAAGAACAAATCACCAGGTCCAGATGGAATAACCACAGAAGCTATTCAGGCCTGTGGGGAAACAGGAGTTAAATGGCTAACAAGACTTTTTAATATAGCATGGGAAGAAAGAAAAGTCCCAGATGATTGGCAACAGGCAATAATAGTACCAATATGGAAAAAGAAAGGCAATATGAGAGAGTGCGAAACATACAGAGGTATATCACTCCTAAGCCATATAGGGAAAATGTATGCAAAACTTTTGGAACAAAGAGCTAGACCAATAGTTGAACAACAGTTAAGCAAAGCACAATTCGGTTTTCGGAAAGGTAAAAGTTGCACTGATGCATTATTTACACTTAGACAAATTTGTGAAAAAACTATTGAATATAGTGACCAGCAGAATATTGTGTTTGTAGATCAGGAAAAGGCTTTTGATAGAGTAGACAGATACAAATTATGGACCATCCTTGAAGACTATGGGATAGAAGGGCAACTGCTAGAAAATATCATAGCCATGTACCACTCGAGCCAAAGTGCAGTAAGAACACAGGAAGGTATATCAGATATGTTCACAGTCAATACAGGAGTGAGGCAGGGATGTGTGCTCTCTCCCCTGCTATTCAATATCTACATGGACAGAATTTCCAAAGAAGCAAGTCTCGACAGACCAGATTCAGAAAATTTAGAACTCTTTACTCCAGATGAAACAACTGACCCACAGGGAATAAATGAACTTCTATTTGCAGATGATCAGTGCCTGTTTTACAGCGATGAGGGCAGACTACAAAATCATATTACTAATCTGAGTTCAACCTGCAGCAGATACAATATGAGTATAAACACAGCCAAAACCGAAGTAATGCAAGTTAGCAGATCGCCAGGCCCAGTAAATATACAGATAAATAACACACCTCTGAAACAAGTTAAAGAATTCAAATACCTTGGAAGTATGATCACAGAAGATGGCAGATTGGACAGAGAAATTGACATCAGATGTCAAAAAGCTAGTGCACTTACATATCAACTATCACCCTTACTGAAACATCCAAACATACCCATGTCCGCAAAACGACAGATAATAAACAGCATATTCACACCAACCCTATGCTACCAATCTCAAACCTGGAATTTATCCAAATTACACCTTCGCAAAATCAACACCTGCGAAATGAGATGCCTGAGGAGAGCTGCCAACTTAACAATCCGAGACCGAGTAAGAAATGCTACTATCAGACAGACTGTGGGATCAACACCTTGTGCCACATTTATTGACAGACAGAAGATCAAGTGGTTTGGCCATGTCATTAGAATGCAACATCAACAACTGCCATCACTGGCCTTACATCAAAGATCATCTGCGACGAGACCACGAGGACGTCCAAGAAGAAAATGGATTGACGACATCAGAGACATTGTAAGAGACATTGTACAACCTCACGGAATGACACTATCCAGTGCCGTCCACCGGGCGCTGGAACGCAAATTATTCCTCCCCACGACGCTTGACGGCAGAAGTGGAAGATGATGATGATGATGATGATGACTCTAAGAGTTTATTCTAAATGTGTATCTATTTTTGATAGCTCCGCTTCGCAAAGAGCTTAATTCCAAACTTGCTGCGTATTGCTGGTAGTTCGACTTCCTGAAGAGCTTATTCTAAACTTGCTACGTATTGCTGGTAGTTCCACTTCCTGAAAAGCTTATTCCAAACCTGTTATGAGGATTTTCCTGCCAAATCAACAAGACGTCAATATCTTCTTGCTTGTCATTTCTAATCCTATTACAGTTGTTTCTGCATTCCTTATAGATTGATGTTTTGTATGCTATTCGCTGCTGAGAACACAATGCTGTCAGTTTTTCTTCTTGTCTCTTTTGTGTAACGGCGTTTGTCTAAACAAAACGGGAATATTCACAATCGGATATGTTTATTCTTGTTTGAGTATTTAATTACTGCGGAATATGTTTGCTTGTCGTCATTCAGTATTGATTTAATGTCATCTTTTGATTAACAAAAGACAATAAAACATAAATGAGCAGTCAAAACAGCCAAACGGCGTGTCTGTTATCTCTACTTGTTTGTTTTATTTTTGTGAAGGTCGATGAATACCTATAAATTTATTTCTCTATATATTAATTAACACACATAGGGGAGGGGGGATGATGGCCGCACTACATTTAACAAGCACGAAAGAGGAGCAGTATTCTGTTATCCTTTTGTTTATCAGTGAAGGGGGTGAAACCTACAGAAATCCATCGGCGAATTAAGGTCTAGTATTGTGATGCATGGGAAATGGGAATATTCTTCAACAAGTGAATCGGTACAATTATCTCGAAACAGTCATAACATCTGATGAGCGATACCTTGAAGAGATTAGAACAAGAATCGCCATGACGAAAGTAGCCTTTAGCAAGATGAAAAACATACTGACCAATAAAAAGATGTCAATTGAAACGAGGAAAAGAGTGTTGAGGGGATACATAGAGCCTGTTCTTTTGTATAGATGTGAAACTTGGACAATGAGCAGTGAAGCTGAAAAACACCTGATGGCTGCAGAACTGTGGTTTCTGAGGAAAATGCAAAGAATACCATGGACAGACAGAAAAACAAATGACCAAGTACTATAGGAGACAAAATCGTAAATTGATTAGAGAAATTAGACGCAGACAGTCAAAATTTGATGGACATGTTATAAAAAGAAATGGATTGGAGAACTTAGTGACAACTGGCAAGATCGAAGGGAACAGACCAAGGGGAAGACCGGGAAGTAAATACCTGGATGGTTTGACCACGTGGCATGGTGGAGACAGCAACACTGTGCTGATCCACGACTCTGGTGATCGAGTGAAATGGCGAGTCATGACCGCCCACGCTTTCCGGCATGGCACATGATTGATTGATTGATTGATTGATTGATTGATTGATTGTGATGCATGCCTGCCAGTCCAATATGTGTATGAGTGGAGTATGAAGTTTCAAAACTGCGTGACTTTTGTTGCAGACTGTTCACGACCGTTCAGGCACACCGAGTTGTGACCGCAGAGTCAATTTTTCTGCAGGAACCCCAGCAATTTATCGGCGCTTTATGACTTGCAATGAAAGCAATGGTGACCACATCGAAAAATGAATACATTTCTTCTTTACATTTTCAGAATTTATTCACACCAAAATGAAACATTCAAGGTTTTTATTTGAAACCCCCTCGTTTATTGGATCCTTTTTACACGCCGAAGGCGCATTAGGAATTTGCAGCCAGACCCATATTTGTATAGATCATACGTCACTTAGCAATTGATATGGTCAGTACAAAACCGGCCGTCTTTACTTCCCATGACATCTTCTGGTACCCATGAAGGGTAGGAAGACCTGGGAGCCCAAGTCAGTTGAAACAATTTCGACACTGATGCATATTGAACCCAAGACTACCGCTACGGAAGGCGAGCGTATACACGTGTACAAGTCCATATAATTAACAGTAACTCCTCCTCTTGGTATGCTCTAAAATAGACTGTGGTTCCATTGTGTCTGTTTACGGGAAAGCTGCAATATTTGCAGTATTCGGCCCACACAGTCGAATCCAGACAAGCATGTTTGAAATATGGTGTGGCGACTCTCTCAGATTCTTGCTCTCTTGACCACACTGTATGGTTGCAAAATGTTTTTGGTGATGAAGTAAGATGTTGGTCAGCACCATATCGCTGACCATGCCGATACCAGTCCAGCTATGAAAGACTGACTGCATTTATCCACTTTGATACGTCTTCAGTCCCTAGCACATATTATATGTATTAAGAGGATTATACAATTTAGTGTTTTGTTTTTCTTTGTTTCTGTAACATAAGCTTGAGTAGAAAATTGTATAATAAATATGTTGATGCGGTTGTTCTTTGTGGCGGTACATAAACTTAAATATAAATTTTCACATTCAGTCTGTTCATGCACTATGCCATTTATTTATTTTTTTGTTGTTGTAATGTTGCATATCCCTTACAGGACTCTGCAGTCAACACCAGCATTTTTTAGCTGCTGTTTATGTACAAGGCAACTTTTACGTTCAGTAGTTTGCCATTGCTTTTTGAACGGCAGGCTCACATACTCCCGTAAGTTACTAGCGCTACGCGCCCCGCTGACGATTCTCCCAGCTGCTGTTTTCCTTACGTGGATATACGGGATTACGAACAATGTCGTTAACCCCCTTAGCCAGGGATACAGGCATTTATTATGTAGCGTAAATGTCAGTAGAAACGTGCACATTTAGCCTGTTTATACAATATGTCATTGTTTCGGTGCCGTAAATGTCAGTAGAAACGTCCACATTTAGTCTGAACATACAATGAGTCATTGTTTATGTAGCGTAAATATCAATATAAACGTCCACATTTAGTCTGTACATACAATGAGGCATTGTTTATGTAGCGTAAATATCAATATAAACGTCCACATTTAGTCTGTACATACAATGTGTCATTGTTTCGGTTGCGTAAATATCAGTAGAAACGTCCACATTTAGTCAGTTCATAACATTCATTGTTTCCGTGGCGTAAATAGCAATAAAAACTTTCACATTTAGACCCGTGTCCAAGATATTATTTTTTTGTTGTAACACCAATCAATCAGGTGCCGTCTCCACAATGAAGGTTGACTCGGTATCAGTACACCGGATGTTTAAGAACGAGCGTTCCGATCTATTCGGCCACGCTGACCACCAAAGGAAACAATGTTCCGTGTTAATATATTTAACATTCCTCGTGATGTTTTTGCCGGCTCCATGGCGAACAGGTAATGGACACAGTTCGTCATCTCGCATACCTACATTCGGCATACAGCTGCGGACAATTTGACAGCAGACCGCCTTGCGTTGGCTTATTACGAAACGGTATCGGTGCCGGTCGCTCAGAAAGCAATGGCAAACTACTGAACGTAAACTTGCCAATAAATCACAACAGCAAATATTGCTGGTGTTGACTGCAAAGTACTGTAAAGGATATGCAACTAACTTATTTTAAACATGGTGTTATCAGTATATAGGTTAAACTGACAAGCAGACAAAGCGCAGCCTTGTCTGACTTCCTGTTCTATATCAATCCAATCTGTTGTATCATCACACATTTCCACTGTTGCATTTTATTTGTTATAGACTGGTGTTGATTGCAAAAGTCCTATAAAGGATATGCAACTAACTTTTAACTAACTGTATCGTTAGGAGGTCTGAGCACTGAACAAGCTATTAGAAAGTCGAAAAGAGGCCCTGGAGACGTGGATATACAGAAGAATATGTCATATTTAATGGAAACCAAAGTTAGTTGCATATCCTTTAAAGGATATGTCGCTGTCAATACCAGCATATTTTGCTGTTGTGATCTCTTGGCAAGTTTATGTTCAGTAGTTTGCCATTGCTTTCTGAACGACCGGCATCTATACCATTTCGTAAAAAACCAACGCAAGAGGTCTGCTGCGAAATTGCCCGAAGCTGCGTTTCGAGAGCGAGTGTGTGAGATTACGAACTGCGTCCGTAGTCCTTAGCCACGGAGCGTGCGTGAAAACAAATACAATCAAATACATATGTTCTATACAAACTGGTAATGAAAAGAGAGTTGTCAAAAGATATAAAACAGAGGCAAGTGAAATATTTCGGCCACGTTAAAACACGCAACACTCGTATTAAAATCATACATGAGGGTAAGGCTGAGGGCAAGCGAGCAAGAGGTAGACAACGATACATGTGGGAAGCTAACATCAAGCGATGGGCGAATAGCAGTCTGACAGAATGTACAATCAAGGCGAGAGACAGACAGTGTTGGAGATCCATTGCAGCCAACCTTCATTGTGGAGATGGGCTCTGATTGATTGATGTACAGAAATACATAGAAATAAAAGAAAAGAGGGGGAGAGTGGGTAGCTATAGAATGTCTCGTATCTTACACAGAAATGTATCGGAGACATTTAACCCGTGTCTCGGACAAGGACGCAAACCCGAGATTTGCGTCAAACCCTAGATTATTGTCAAACCCTGCTATTTACCAAACAATTTTTTCAACCCAGAGTCTTCGAGAAAGGTGGCGGTTTTCTTCCCCTTCATCTTAAGAAAAATGCTGTAGAAATAAGAAGGATGGCATTTCGTGTAGCTACAAGCGCCTTTAGAAAGCATTCTATATTTTATCATGGGAAAAAATTACGTTCCTAACTCACCTCACAAAAATACATAGTTCAAGTTTTTTTTTTTTGTTTTTTTTTTTCAATGTAGACATGAATCCGTGTATTTTTGAGAAAGAATTTGGGAAAATATTTCTCCGGATAAAAGAGTTGACCTTTGTTGAGTATTTGAGCATGGGTTGTCCGGCCTCACCATGCTGTGTGGCTGTATTCGTCTGTTGTCCAACCCTGTCCCTTGCTATGTAGTTATATTCGTCTGTCAGAGTGATCTTTAAAACGTATATATAAAAATATGCCGGCTGACGTGGGCGAACATGCCTCTCTACAAATTATGATCTCTGATGTCATGGATCAATTCGTGTGTTGACGCCCTTCCGTGCCATGACACAAGGCTGTCAATACTCTTTTCACGTTGTCTTCCTCTATCTCTCTTTCCGCAAATCTTTCCGGTTGTCACAACATGTTCGAATGTTTGTTTTCTCATAACGCAGCCAAAAAAGAACGAGGACTATCTCTTTATGATGTTTGTGATAATTTGCGACTCAGCTTCCCGTAAAACATCCTGATTGCTCTTTTTCGCTGTCCAACTAATTTTCAGCATTTTTCTATAAAACCACATCTCCAAGGCTTTCAGAGATTGTTGTCTCCTGTGTACTAATTGTCCAGGACTCGCAGCCGTATGTTGAAACATGTTCTATGTAACATGCAAAAACTCTTTTCCTGACTTTCAAGGACAGTGACTTACTGCACAAAACGTTCTTCAATTGGCAGAATGTAGTTTTTGATTGTTCTATTCTGCTCTTTATCTCAGTGATGCATTTTCCATCAGATGTTATCCATGTGCCAAGATATCTGAATTTTTGCACTTGTCCAAAAATAACGTCATGTACTGTAATTGCATATTTAGGCACAATATGTTTCTTTGATATCACCATAACTTCTGTCTTTCTATTATTCAAACTAAAGCCCATTCTTTCACTTTCTAAAACCACTGTATCTATCATTTCCTGTTGATCGTTCTGACGTGTTGCTATCAAGACGGTTCGTCGGCATATCGTAACTTATTTATATTATGTCCACCAACCAGAATCCCTGGCATATTTTCTGTAGATCTCATTTTATATTCACTGTACAATGAGAACAAATCAGGAGGCATTACACAACCTTGTCTGACGCCCTTCTTTGTACACTAAAATGTTCTTACAAGGTTATTGATCCTTATGGCTGTTGTTTGCTGCAAATATCTGTTCTTTATTATTGGCAGATCTTTGCCGTCGATGTCCAGTTGCTCTAGTAATTGTATTATTTCTTCATGGTCTAGTAGTTGTATTATTTCTTCATTGTCAAATACTTTTGTCTAGTCTATGAAGCATAAGTACAGATCTGTTTTTACTTCTAAAGCTCTTTCTAATAGTGTCCTAAGAATATATATATATATATATATATATATATATATATATATATATATATATATATATATATATATATATATATATATAGCGTTGTGTGTCCTTTTCCCTCCACAAATCCACATTGTTCATCACTAATTTATATATATATATATATATATATATATATATATATATATATATATATATATATATATATATATATATATATATATATATACACACACACACAATTGTATCGTGTTTCGACCCTGTATATTTTAGCTAGGAATAAAATAAACTCACACGGTGTAAATTTCTTTCAGCATTATTTCTCTTCTTCTTCTTCTTCTTCTTCTTCTTCTTCTTCTTCTTCTTCTTCTTCTTCTTCTTCTTCTTCTTCTTCTTCTTCTTCTTCTTCTTCGTCTTCTTTTTCTTCTTCTTCTTCTTCTTCTTATTCTTCTTCTTCTTCTTCTTCTTCTTCTTTTTCTTCTTCTACTTCTTATTCTTCTTCCTCCTCCTCCTCCTCCTCTTCCTTCTTCTTCTTCTTCTTCTTCTTCTTCTTCTTCTTCTTCTTCTTCTTCTTCTTCTTCTTCTTCTTCTTCCTCCATGTCACTTAATTTATTCGTTAATTACAAGTTTTAACCATCATATATTCTATCCCACCCAAGGGAGATGTAAACTTTTATGGTAACTGGAGGGAGTGTGGAGGTTTAAACCACCTAAGCAAACTGTTGTAAGATTAGTCTGTCATCATAAATCAATTCAGCAATTGTTAGCAGTTCATTGTTTCTCTTGTTTGAATCCAGTGTTTCCACATTATAGCAATTGGAAGGACTAAGACTTTCGGCATTTGAATCCCGAGTTTGTCTATGTGGCAATCAGAACACGCTGACCAATGCACTGTCCACAACAACTTCACAACAGGGCCGTTTGCATTCAAAAAAAAATCATCTTAGGAATGAGGGAATGCTATTCTTAATTATTGTGAGCATTCTGGGTGAGGCTACAATGGATCGGTAGCCATGTTCTATCACATAATGCTACATGTTGGCGGCTGGGGTGTCATAGTGGGTGCGATCTCCCATCTAACACTGTTTCTACGCAAATGCGCTATGTCGCTAACCAAGTGTATCGCCCACCTAAACCAACGAGTGTGTCATCAGTAGCTAGATTGATCATCCACCTGAATCAACAACTATGTTCTCGTATTTAACATAAGTAAAACATAAGACTGTGTTGAACAAGCTAGCCACGTCATGCATCCATTAGAACCAAACACTATGCACTCACTAGCTAGGTCTCTACATTCCTAGAACTAACAACCATATACTTGTTGGGCAGGTCTATTGTTTATCGGAACCAACAACTATGTATCCAGGTCTATCATTTCCATAATGCAACAACTGTATTCTGCCTAGGCATGTATATCATTTCCAAGAATCAACAACTATGTGCTAGCTAAGCAGATCTATCATTTCCTAGAATCAACAACTATGTGCTCGGTAGCCTGATCTGTCATTTCCTAGAATCAACAACTATGTGCTAGCTAAGCAGATCTATCATTTCCTAGAACCAACAACTATGTGCTCGTTAGCCAGCTTTATAATTTTCTAAAACTAACAGCTATGTAGTCGCTATCCAGCTCTATCATGTACCAACAAATAATCAACAATACCAACAAATATGAAGCAAAGATTCACTAGCCAGATTTATAATTTACCAGAACTGAAAGTTATTTTATCGCTAGCTAGATCTATAAATTGCCAGAACCAATAATGATGTAATCTCTAGTCAGATTATTAATTTACCAGAATCCAGAACAATGAAATGGCTAGCCAAGTCCTATAATACTATGTAAATCGGTACTATGACAGTTTCGTGAATTCTCCGGTGTTTTTATCAAATTAATTTTTATTCTGACATAATATACAATATGGAGCATATACTACCATATAAACTACCATCATAATAGTATTGGAATTGATGTACTAATCAGTACCTAATAACTGCAACTATTTTCCCGTCTCCGACTGGGGTTGACACGAGAATGATGGTAATAAACTGGTATTTTTTATTTATTTATTTATTTATTTATTTATTTATTTATTTATTTTGCGTTCGGTCGCTTTGAACTCAAACGCAGTCTATATACTTGCTACTACTTATAGTCACCAGGCTTATTCTTGCGTGTGGATTAGCTGAAAAACATATGATGGCTGTGGAAATGTGGTTTCTGAGGAAAATGCAAACAATACTATGAACAGACTGACAAACCAATGACCAAATCCTACAAATGAAAATCGTAAACTTATTAGAGAAAATAGACGTAGGCAGTCACAATATTTTGATCACGTTATGAGAAGAAATAAATTGGTGAACTTGATGAGAACTGGCAAGATCGAGGGGAAGAGAACAGGGGGAGTGAAGAGAAGCAAATACCTGTATGACTTGGCCACGTTGTATAGTCGAGACAAGAACACAGAGCTGATCCACGACTCTGGTGATCGAGTGAGATGGCAAAATATGACCGCCCACGCTTATCGGCACGGCTTTCCCTATTTTCAGTGTCCCTCGCCATGAGGCGAACCCACTCCGACTTCAAAGGTACTTGCAATTTACGTTCCCAAGTCAAGGACGAGAAGTCAACATTTTAACCCAACTGGCCGGTTTAGGGTTTGAACCTGCTACCCCCGCACAGCACACCGACTGTTTAAGAACGAGTGCTCTTCTCCGTTTGCCTATGTGACAGCCCTAAAAAGTTATTTTGATTATTAATCCGTGATATCATCGGGTAGAGCATTGGATTACAGACTAAACTGTGTGAGTTCAATCCATCGTTGTGTAGGGGACGTGGCGGCTTGATGGTGCAGTATCGGAACATTTACAGGTATCCATTTTAGGCAGCATCGTCTGCAAGAGCAGGTCAGTTTAAAAACATCCGCCTCGATGGGGATTCGAACACATGGGTATCATGCCGGCAGGTAAAAGCCTGACTCAGGTAGATTGGGTAGGATAAAGATGTGATTCTTACATGTTTACGAAAATATGTGATTCAAGTATGTTATACAGCTCCGTGATCCAGGCGCAGAGAATCGGCCGTCTCACCTTCTCCGAGAAGAAGAAAAAAAACACAATTCTTAGGACTCTTGTGAACATGTGACACATTAAAAATCCTTAGGTATTTAAAATTCGAAAAAGATAAGAGAGAATAGGCTGCTGCCAGGGCAACATTGTTATTTTGAAAATCTAGAAACCCTAACCACATGTGATGCTTGAATCTGGTATACATTGTGAATGTTCCCGGTGCCACATCCTCGTGTCCCGAAGCAGGGACTTGTGATGGATCTGTGATGTGACGGTGTCATCAAGCGATGCTACAGGCATTCAGGGATAAAATTCTCTCGCACCACACAAAAATACTTGTCAGTCGTACGAGAGGAATTGATTACACATTTTATTGCCACTGGCTCTTACAATACATAAATGCACAAAACTGTCTCTAATGAATCACACATGAATACACAGAACTTCCTATCTCTAGTCGTCCCTAGCCCTACTGCTAAATCTATCTATTCACTTAAAGAAGGACGCATCGACTCTAAGCGATGTGTCCGTTACGAAGTCCGTCCCCTGTCTGCTCATTCTCCGCGTCCTGATTACACAGCACGCAGAGGGTCTTCATGCGCACTTCGGCTTTTGCGTGCTACATCATTCCACACGCTTAGAGTAGTAAGCCTACTCTTGAGTTCTATTCCAAGTTCTTGGTGTCTATCACGTTGAGTTGATTACACCGTGACCAGAGTGCTTACCCTCTGGTTGACACTTACGTGTCTCATGAGAGAACCGTTGATAGTTTTCCTCCCTATCTACTCCCTACACCTACCCTGCCCTCTTGTTGGGTCACTGGGTTACTTCTAATCTACTTGAGGTAGACCACTCATTCAGGGTGGTCTTCCCTCCTATGTATTCTAGTCTTTGACACACACCCTCCCCTCCTGTGTTGCGTTACAAATTTTGACTCATGGTTGTGACGCAAGAGGTTTCTAAAAATTAGTGTCTAATTTTTGTCAAAGACTACTGATAATTTGGTTCTGGGTAACTCAATAGACCTCTACTGACTAATGTCACAATGTAGTATTACTTTACTTGGCTACTGGTGATCGCCACAAACTTGTCTGGTTGGCGTGAGCCCTCTTCTCAATCGCAATATTATATTTATTAGAGGTTTGTCTGAACCGGACCATTGCCTTATAAGACCTGCCCTCAAATAGCAAATTAACTCACTACCCATACAAAGTTGACTTTCTTAGGATCAACACACGAATTGCTTCATGTCCCCCATATAATATTAAACAACCCTTGCACAAGCTGTGTGCGACAGGCTTTACCTATCTCGCTTCCGCGTGTAAAGTTATCTTTCACTGTTAAGTTAGTGTTTCGCTGTCTACTGTGTCCCCTGACCCGGAGTTATCTCCCCTTGTTCCAAAAATGTATGCACTTTACATGTTTGTTTTCCTGGTTGTTTGCGTGTTTAGATGTAACTAATAACGTAATTAATCTTCTAACATGTGTGTCTGTCTATAATTTGTATGTAAGTCAGTTTTCAAATGCCATAATCCGGTTAAATGTGGCCACAAATAAGTGTATAACACTAATTCGTGACTACGTTTCCGTCTTATGAGACTTAAAATACTTTCCCTAAGGTCTAATGTAATTATGGCTAACACAAAACTACACACAACACATTCGAGACAGCATATTTCAACACTGAAAGCAAACGCTTGACGCAGACAAATAATAAAAGTTGCGTTGAGCGGCAGAAAAAATCCGCTGGTTGTCTTCACTCTCCATTCTATATTTTCCATTTTCTCTCACTTTCACACTTCTGTCACACATCTTTTATTCTCCCAATTATTTAAAAACCTTGAAGTGACACTGTACAAGTTTGGCTCAGTTTGAAAACAGTTGAGCTTAATGACTGTGCGTAACTTACTGCACGAGTCATGTATTTACAAAATATTTACATGGATGAAATAGGGTTGATAGTTTGTACCCTGATAATACTAAACACTACATTCTACTGAAATACTAATACTAATTCTATAAATATATATATTCTAATTTGTTGCACAAAATTAACCTAATTTAAGGGAAGTAATCTAACTAACTAAAAAAATTAAAATGATGTGAGATGAGTTATGTACCTTTCTGAAATGAGTAATGTGAAATGTAACAAAATTATAAATAATGGGTTATTTAAAAAGGAGAATGTTTTAATGTCTAAATGAAAAAATATGATTGATAATTTTACTATACATGGTGTAACTGATGTATGTTCAAATGTATAATCCTATAAGGTATAAACTACTTTTAATCCTAAATGATGAGGTTGTTAAAGTGTTCATCAAGAAGGAATGAAATAAAGTGAAATGAAATGAACTTACTGGTACTGTTCCTATCTTAACTTTTTATCCTCGTCTTTAATTAGCTATTATTAAATTTAAAGTTACTATCCTAAGTAAGTGGGTAAATTAGTGATTTATCTAAACTACAACAAAAACAATCTATCATATTCCCTAATTCTATTCTAAATCTATATTAAAGTAACTAATCTAACTATAATTTATCACTATATTAAAAACATGTTATAATACATATCACAATAAATAAATATATATACATGGTATTTAACTACCTCAGGTTAGTGGTTGCCATAACGTTCAGAAATTGCTTTTGTTGGCACAGTTCATAGTTACACACTTGTCCTGGGTATATTACATAGACTACACAGTCATACTTGTGTCTTATGGGTATTCTTCCACTCGTAGAGTCCGTTGGTGTTGTAGACACGTATATTCGTGTCTGTTATTTACGTTCTGACACTGTTCTCCCATGATTCACACAGGTGATTCACCGGAACATAAATGGAGCATAGTAAGTAACGAGCTGTCTATGTACACACGGTGATTCACTTGTTCGTGGAGCAAAGTTCTTATTCTGCTGTCTATGGACACATGGTGATTCACTGTTATTAGCAGACAGTCCTGATCATGATGTCTATGTATTACATAGGATATTTTACACAGGAAATTTTAAGTGTACTAAATTACATTATCTTAGACTACATTTCATGTGGAGTATCAGGTATTTCTACCTCAGATGGTCGACTAAGGGTATCAGCAAGAATGTTTCCCTACCCTTAATATGCTCTATACTAAAAGTATAATTTTGTAAGATTAACGACCACCTGTAGATGCGGTCATTGCGATGCACCCCACTTTGTATGACCGTGATTGGGGAGTTGTCGGTCTGTACTACGAAGTGATTACCCGCTAGAAATCGATGTAACTTCCTTACTGAATAGATGACACTTAGGGCTTCCAACTCTGATATGGAATATCTGGACTCAGCAGGTGTGATCTTGCGGCTCACGTAGCAAATTGGATGGAAGATGCCATCGTAAAACTGGCATAGTACTCCAGCGATGGAGATCGTGCTGGCATCTGTCCTAAGATAATAAACGAGCCTAGGATTAGGCAAACGCAGAATTGGTACATTACTAAATAGGAGTTTCAATTTTGACAATGCAGAAATTAATAATGCATCTTTGACATCTAATTTTACCGATGCTTTCAAAACATTAGAAAATACACTCGTGATTTCGGCTAAGTTCGGTATGAACTTACTATAATAATTTACTAAACCCAAAAGGCTCCTGACCTGCTTCTTTGTTGTAGGCATGGTCAGGTTCATAATTTTAGTAACAATTCTATTGTCAGTTTTTAGTTGTCCTTGTGAAATGACATGGCCCAAAAAATCAATTTCTTGTAGGCCCAGTTCAACTTTGCTAGGTTTGACAGTGAGACCGAAGAGTCGCAACCTATCGAAGACCTGTCGGAGTTTCAGTAAGTGTGTTGTCCAGTCATCTGTATGGACACAAATATCATCTATATATGTCACCGTATTCGTCACTCCATGTAGTAAATCTCTAGTTAGGCGTACGAAAGTGGCAGGAGCGTTACGAAGTCCGAAAGGAAGAAACCGCCACTCGTAAAGACCTAAAGGTGTTGAGAATGCAGTAAGATGGATAGATTGAGTCTGCATAGGGACCTGCCAATATCCCTTAGTAAGGTCTAATTTAGAGAAGATTCTGGAGGTGGACATATCAAGAATAAGATCTTCGCAGGAAGGAATTGGTTCTGCGTCGATCTTAGTGACATTGTTGAGTTTTCTATAGTCCACACAGAGACGAATTGTGGAATCCTTTTTCTTCACCAAGACGATTGGAAAGGAGTACTCAGATGTAGATTTCTGGATGATTCCACTAGCTTCTAAATTAAGAATTTCCTTATTTAGACTTTCTCTGTAGCTAAGTGGGATAGAGTACGGCCTGCATTTGATAGGTTTAGAGTCCGAAAGAAGGATGGAGTGCTCGATCCTGTCCGTCCTAACTGGAATGTCGGAAAATATGTCCTTATACTCTGTTACTAACTCTAACGTCTGTCGTCGTTGCTCTTCTGTTAGTCCCTGTTCTAACCGTATACAATCTAATGTCGCAGTCTTGTCTACAATTGGAACAGGTTGTTCCATCCCGTCGTTGTCTACCTGATTCAGTACGGTGGTGGTGCTAAGTGCGTTTTCTGTATGCTCACTAAGTGTATGCATATCGTCGTCCTTGCCAGTCTCGCTAACTAGTGTAGTTGCGTTATGTATGTCTGTCGTCTCATCAATAGGTGTGGGTGCATTATGTTCGTTTGTCTCCAGTTCTGTCTCTTGTCGTGAAAAGTAGGGTTTCAACATGTTGATATGAAATATCTTTAAGTGTCCGTTTATCGATATTTCATAATCGACATCTGAAATTTTTCGTACCACTTTGAATGGCCCTTGCCATGAGGTCAATAATAAATTACGTTTGTCTGGGAGTAAAAGCAGTATGTCTTGATCTAGTTCAAGATTAATAGTCCTAGAACCTCTATTTGCGTATTGGCGGTAGATTTGACCCTTCCTCTCCAAAGCTGCCTTGGCTATCATACACGATTTCATAATTTTATCGCGTGTTTCTGTTACCATCTCATAAGGTGTTTTAGGGGTTGGAATTTCAATCGCATTAGTTACTAACTGATGGTAAATTGTTAGGGGTCCACGTGGGTTAGCCCCGTATACTAACTCAAAAGGTGAGAAACCCGTGCTTGAATGGGGAATCTCCCGATAGGCGAACAGCACTGTTGGCAACAGTGTATCCCACTCAGATGGGTTTTCTGCTGTCACCTTAGCCAGCATATGTTTTAGGTCTCCGTTAATCTTCTCTACGATTCCATTGCTGGCTGGATGATAAGCTGTTGTAAAATGCTGTTTAATTCCTAACATTTTTGTAAGGGCTTGCGTTGCAGCCGATATGAATTGGGTTCCACGGTCGGATAAGAAGGTACGTGGAAATCCGAATCGTGAGAACAAATGTAAAAATACATTGGCAATATCTTTGGAGGTGATGTATTTTAAAGCTACCGCCTCAACCCACCTTGAACATAGGTCTACCAGCGTTAAGACGAAGCGATTTCCTTTGCTGGACACCTGGTTCAGGGGTCCAACAATATCCACCGCCACACTCTCGAATGGTCTAGAGGCCAGTGTTGAAGGTTGTACTTCAGCTGTAGGATGTTTACCCTTACGTACTAGTTGTTGACAGACATTACATAACCGACAGAATAATTTTATGTCATTACAAAAACCCGGCCAGTAAAAATGAGCCTGAATTCTGGCCCTGGTTTTGTCGTATGCAAGGTGACCAGCAAACGGTGACTCGTGTGCAATCTTTAGCACAGTTTGACGGTGTTGTACAGGTAACACCGTTTGCTGAATCTCATGGTTGTTGGTTGTATAATAACGAGTAAGAATCCCATTATTAAGTCTAAAGAACCATGATGCGTTTTTTGTTACTTTAGCTTTTTCTTTTAACAGTTTTAGATACGGAGACACACTCGGATCAGCTTTTTGCTGGTCTATAAACTTCTGTCTGGTGGTATCATCCGTCCTAGTTGGTGATAGCAACAGTAGTCTTTCCTCCTGTAGTGTGTCTTGGTGTTTAATAGTATCTGCTCTGGTTGTTGCATTTGCTGCATTTAATTTTTCCCATGCAGCTATTTCTTTGTTAGTGCAATGCTTCAATTGGGGTAAGCATCCCAAAATTAAATCAGTACAAGGGTTATCTAAAATACCACATGTAAAGGTACCAGAAAGGAAAGGAGTGTTTATACAGGCTCTTGCCAACGGGTAAATTTCGATATTACCCGAAAAGGTTCGGCATTTGACTGAGTCACCTGTATAATCATTTGGGTTCACAAATTCCTTTCTAAGACCGATAAGAGTGCTTCCACTGTCAAGCAAACATTGGCATGGTATTTCATTGACCAGTGCATTGTGGAACACCAAATTGCCTCTGGAGGCTAATGCTGCATTTGCACTCTCAGTGGAGAATGGCACTGTGTGTCCACATTCTAATTTTCCGTCTGCATGAAATTGGTGACATCGCTCACAACTGTCAAAGCTTAAGATATCGTTTACACAACAAACATCTTCAGATTGGTTAAAAGATAATTCATTCTCGACCTCGCACTCAGTCTCACTCCCACTATCAGAAGATGTATCAATTAACATTACACTGTTGGCCTTCATTCTTTGACGGCCTAGGCATTTACTGGAATAATGCCCGTAGCTAGCACAGAAAAAACATTTAACCACACGCCTGTATGCATTTCTCTTGTTTTGTTGTTTCTTAATGACCATCTCAAGATGTGTCGAATAGTTCGGTGATTTATCACACATAGCATAAGTATCATGAAAAAGTTGGCAATACATACATTTAGGCAATTTTTGATCTTTCTTGTCGACTCTCTGAAATGGTTTTTTATTGCTACGATAACTTTTAGGTTGGTCCTTAACAAAAGAGACTATTTCAGAGTCGATGTTTGATGTTTTAAAAACTTCCCTATTCGAGGAAAAATATGCGGAGCCTTTCTTCTCGAATTGTTGTATTGTTTCGATGTCTGACTGCTGAAGAAACTTAGCGAAAGGAGTTGGGACTGTGGATATAACTTTATCCATGGCTATTAAATTTTTAAGTTTTTCAAAGTCGTTTCCTATTTTTGCTGCATTAAGCCATCTATTCAGTACGCTTTGGACATTCGAGACATAATCGATGAAGGTCTCACTTGGTTTTGGTTTTAAGTTAGAAAATTGGACTTGATACCCAGGGGCATCAAGTAAAAAATGTTGCATTACCCTATCGTGAATGTACTGATAGTTAGATCTAAGATCAGTTGGTATTGATTCAATAACTTTAAGGGGCTCCCCACTGAGGTTTTTCATGTAGATCATGGCCCACATATCGATTGGTACTTGATGGTATTTAAGCTGATATTCGACATTTTCTGTCCAAGCTGATATGGAATCTTCTTTACAGAATGGCTTAATAATATGTTTGTATTTATTAAGTTTATTCTCTTCTTGCTGACTCTTTAGTTTTGTAGCGGAGATCTCTAAGTGTGAATCTACTTCCATACCTTTCATCTTTAACTGTGTCTCTGATTCAATCTGTATTTGTTTTTCTTTCACTCTTGCCATTTCATCTATCTCGCTTTGCTTTAACTCTCTCTCCTGATCTAATTGTTTTTGCTTTAATTCTAATTCTTTTTGTTTAATCTCTAATTCCTTCTGTTTAATTTCTTCAGCTAATTGTGCCATCTCTTTTCGGTGTTGTCTCTCTTGTTCTACCTGTTTCTGTTTAGTTTCTTCAGCTAATTGTGACATCTCTTTTTGGTGTTGTCTCTCTCGTGCACGTTCATCTCTATCAGCATCTTTTGCTTCCCTAAATTTTTGATCAGCATATTGCTCTAATTCCTTTCCTTTGTATCCTAATTCCTTGCCTGCTTGTATGCAATCAGCTAAAGTTGACATGGTGTTAGATAATTAGCTAGAGTTGACAGGCAGTTCGTTATTTACTCAGGTACATTCGATATGTTAAGATTTTACATGACTTTGTATAAAAAATAATATTAGTTTATACCCTGAAAAAGATATGCATTATTAATCATATTGCATTCACAAATAATTTGGGTATACTCATCTTAACCATCCGGAACAATCCGGTACAATCGTTTGGCACCTCGACACACACCTTGCGTTACTCCTCTAAACAGCTCTTGTTATATCTGGTTTATTAGAGCATCAATAATTAACCATTTGCAAACGACATATGAATTTAGACATTTGTTTGAAATTTATGATTACATGCCCCCGGACAACACAATGTGGTATAGTTGATAGTGACTGTCACTGTCCTGTCTTCGTTCTAATATCTTCTGCTTTCCTTAACTAACTGCTGTTTAATCTATGATAGTGCTGTGCAGACCGAATCATATTTGCATAAAGAAAGTAGTGCCATCGTGACGGTAGAAAATAGAATATGTCCACAAATAAATAAATCAATGCTTTAAAATAAATATAAAGGAAATAATAATGTTCAAATTATTAAATATATTCAATAAATAGCTTGTATAAACAAATAATACTCAATATAATTCAAGGATTCAGGCGAGCAGCGGCTTGGCGATTTGTAGACAATCCGTCGCTGATTGCCAATGGCGTGGGACAGCTGTGGGTCAACCGTGACACGTCACAGGCGCAGCGCTATTCTTAGATTGAAAAATCGATATTGACGCCGGCTCATTTCTTAGTGTATTGCTCCGCCGTGAATCATGTTTCATAAATACTCATAGATAAACAAATAATTGTAGAAATAAATGATACAAAATTATAACAATAATACTTACAAATCAGAAGGAAACATGTTCATAAAGCACAAAACATTTCAATAAGTATAAATAAATGGTAATCGGTCACGATGGGCACAGTTCGCATCATGTTCTAGTCTGCACACGCCATTTTACACTAACACAAATTAAACCCTGTGATTAACTGACAGTAACGCTATTTTAGAGCCGTGGGTGAGTGTTTTAGCTTGACCAAATGTCCAAGCTACACTTCTGACACCACTTTTATCCTAGCCTGTCATCAAGCGATGCTACAGGCATTCAGGGATAAACTTCTCTCGCACCACACAAAAAGACTTGTCAGTCGTACGAGAGGAATTGATTACACATTTTATTGCCACTGGCTCTTACAATACATAAATGCACAAAACTGTCTCTAATGAATCACACATTAATACACAGAACTTCCTATCTCTAGTCGTCCCTAGCCCTACTGCTAAATCTATCTATTCACTTAAAGAAGGACGCATCGACTCTAAGCGATGTGTCCGCTACGAAGTCCGTCCCCTGTCTGCTCATTCTCCGCGTCCTGATTAAACAGCACGCGGAGGGTCTTCATGCGCACTTCGGCTTTTGCGTGCTACATCATTCCATACGCTTAGAGTAGTAAGCCTACTCTTGAGTTCTATTCCAAGTTCTTGGTGTCTATCACGTTGAGGTGATTACTTCGTGACCAGAGTGCTTACCCTCTGGTTGACACTTACGTGTCTCATGAGAGAACCGTTGATAGTTCTCCTCCCTATCTACTCCCTACACCTACCCTGCCCTCTTGTTGGGGCACTGGGTTACCTCTAATCTACTTGAGGTAGACCACTCATTCAGGGTGGTCTTCCCTCCTATGTATTCTAGTCTTTGACAGACGGGGCCATCACGTTTTTGTAAGCCTGAGTGTGCGGAATGATAGGTGGTCAGTCTTTCACTCACTTAGCGAGACGGCGAACTTAGGCATCGAACAACGCTACCGTGTCCTCTTCTCATGTCCTGTGCTGGTATGCTCATGTGTTCAGGAGACAGAGCACTTACAGAGGTATCAAACGAACCCAAGTCAAACTCATCTAGTGTTGAGTGTTAAAAAAAATACCGCTGTGGCGCAGTGGCTAGCGCGTTTGCCTGCCTGCCTAATGGTCATGCGTTCTCCTTCTTCTTCTGCGTTCATCCGGAGTGTTTTCTCAGACGTAATTGCGGTGTGTCTCGTTATGCACCCTTGGGCCAAAACCCTCAGGCCAAAACATCCGACTTTAGAGGGCGTTTTTTTAATCAGGTTAACCGTCCTGTCGTTCATGTGTTCGAATAGCTATCAAAGCGGAAATTGTTTTAATAATCCACCTGGGATTGCAGGTCAACTCAACCGAACACATGTACCAAGAAAGGTTGTTGGAAGTAAAAGCGACTGGCGAAATGTTGACCATATAACTTATGGTGTTACCATATAACCCATGGTGTGACCATATAACCCATGGTGTGACCATATAACCCATGGTGTGACCATATAACCCATGGTGTGACCATATAACCCATGGTGTGACCATATAACCCATGGTGTGACCATATAACCCATGGTGTGACCATATAACCCATGGTGTGACCATATAACCCATGGTGTGACCATATAACCCATGGTGTGACCATATAACCCATGGTGTGACCATATAACCCATGGTGTGACCATATAACCCATGGTGTGACCATATAACCCATGGTGTGACCATATAACCCATGGTGTGACCATATAACCCATGGTGTGACCATATAACCCATGGTGTGACCATATAACCCATGGTGTGACCATATAACCCATGGTGTGACCATATAACCCATGGTGTGACCATATAACCCATGGTGTGACCATATAACCCATGGTGTGACCATATAACCCATGGTGTGACCATATAACCCATGGTGTGACCATATAACCCATGGTGTGACCATATAACCCATGGTGTGACCATATAACCCATGGTGTGACCATATAACCCATGGTGTGACCATATAACCCATGGTGTGATGACTTGTTTATAACACAAATATGGCTCTAGTACCATGTATCCAGTACACAAGGCGTGGAAAAGGGGAACGTATTTTCTAATCACAATAGTATTGGGGGAGGGGGAGGGGGGGGGGGGGCGACACAGTCTTATATAATGTGTGCAAACGATGTCTTCAGCACCGTGGTGCCGCCGGCGTAACTCTTCTCATTTATCACACGCGTGTCATTAGTTTGCCAGAAGTCTGGATTTAACAACACATTCTCAATTATTATTAGGTTTCTTCTAACATCGTACAACACTGGAAAAGTAATTATAGACCAAACTATGCTGTATATGTTCTCTTATTCATTCCTATTTTACTAATTGATCTGAGCCAGGTGTTTGCAACCTACGACAAGCGAGCTAAGCATGACACGTGTAACGATTTTTAAGGCTCTCTGTCTGTGTTTATTGAAATACATCATACGGTCTCATAAAATATTGAATTTTTAATTACATTAAAACACATAATTATGTTAAAATTATTCCTGCTCTTTATAACCCTTCGAAATGTAAGTTGTCATACATTCAAAGTAAAAATGTGCGAGCTGATTCTTATCTTTCCCCTCTTCGAGAAACCTCACTCATCCAACTATATAGTTGTCTTTGCTATCGTTTACTCATGTGAGTACAATCCGTTAACCTTATCACAGAAGTTGATGTTATTAAGTTGTACGGAGACGTTAAAATGACTCAAACAAAAAGAGAAACCACTTGATACAAGCTCGTATTATGTATGACTTTTAGACAAAATAACATGAATTAGACCATAGCGGATTTAGGGTGGCGCACTGGGTGGCTATGCATCATTACTTCGGTACAACACTATGGAATGTTTGCCGATCTGAGCTGTTTTAAGAAATAAGGTCACTACACCGATAGGTCCCAAAAGAGTAGACTGCACTAATTGGTGCAATATTATAGAAAACAAGATAGAAGAAAAATAACATATATTACCCGGAGACTGAACACTTTTGGGACCCATCGGTGAAAAAAAGTCAAAACTGACTTTTTTCACCGATAGGTCCCAAAAGTGTTCAGTCTCCAGGTAATATATGTTATTTTTCTTCTATCTTATTTTCTATAATATTGCACCACTTAGTGCAGTCGTTGCTTTTTAAAAGCTTAATGCCTTCTTTTAGACTGATATCATGAAGAAATCTCAAAAAATAACTTTTCCCACACAATAAAACTAATGTGAAGGGGGTAAAAGCAATCAACTTCCTTGTATGTGAATTTTTTGTGCTTTTTATCTTTTCAAAAATGGCCCATAATTTTGAGAGAACTTAAGGACTGCTCTTCAGTGAAATTCTTTTGGATAACTACCCGGATTTGAACACTCATTATGAAAACTGCGAAGGGATAACGTAGAGTTCTGGTTCTAGAAACTCAGCTAACGCGTCTGAAGAGGAAGTATTGTTCTCGCTTACAGCGTCTAGGAGGCGGGTGGAGGAGAGTTAAGTGTGAGTAGCAAATGCTAGAAATCGTAGAGCTGAATGTCAGGCGGCCAACAAGTAATTTTATTTTATTTTTTATTTTTTTACTAATGGGAGGAATGGCAAAGTAGTTAGCGTGTTGTTGTAGAATAAAGGAAGATATGGGTTCAAACTCCCATTATGCGGCGGTGGAGAAAAGGTAAAGAGTCCCGCTTGCTTACATATCGTAGTGTATTGAGGATGTAAGATGTTAGGTTCATATTTTATTATATTCGCATAGGTAAAGTTAGTTATTTGCATATCCTGTACAGGACGTCGCAGTCAACACCAGCATTTTTGGCTGTTTATGATTTCTTGGCAAGTTTACGTTCAGTTCTTTATGAACTACCGACACTCTTACCATTTTATGAAAAAACAACGCAAGGCGATCTGATGTCAAATCGCCCGCAGCAGTTCTTCAACCGCAATATGCGGGATTACGAACTGCGTTCGTAAACCCCTTTGCCACATAGGAAAAGCAAGAGCTATGTCGAGTCGATCATGATGTACGGAGGTGAATCATGGAAATTTAGAAGATTAGTGCTGCAGATGTGTTTTGTTATAGATAAAATAATCAGAATACCATGGAAGGATAAAAAACTAAATAAATGTGTCTTGCAAATAGACCCAAAAAAAAAATACGCTCAACAGAATAAGACAGTCCACACTCTTTGGGCATTTCATGAGAAGAGGACAAAGAAAAAATTGGAGGGGAGGAGAATCAGGGAGAGACCGAGAGAGAAGGTGCTGAACAGTTTGGATCGTAGCTTGAATGTATATCGGAATCAGGAAATATTGGCAGTACACGAGTCAGAAGGCAGTGGACAGACATAATAGACAAAGCCACGCGAAATAGATAAGAAGAAATGAATCGTTCATTAGCTCAGTATTCTATGAACAAAGGTCAGTGGGTCTTTGATTGTGAAATATTTTCAAATGAGGGAAGTAATCTTTCATCATTGCTGCATTCTTTAAGTAGAGGTTGACTGTATGTTTGATTGTGAAATATTTTCACATGAGGCCAGCTATCTTTCATTATCTCGGCATTCTTTCAGAATAGGTTGATCATATCTTTGATTGTGAAATAGTTTCATATTAGTGAATCAATGTTTCGCTTGTATGTAATCCATATGCAGCGGTTGGTTGATTCGTTGATTGTGACATACAAGCAGAGGCGGGTAACGAAATCGATAGAGAAGTATTGAAAGCTGCTATGTCAAATCAATAATATTCTCCGTTATATGTCCTACTACATAAATTACTTCAATATATAGCTGATTTTATGAGTTACAAAGCCCTTTGAGCCCTATAGTCGATAACAGCAATACCATAATAAATAGAACTAATTAAAGAAATCACTTGTAATTACGTAGTAATCATTGACGTGGACTAATATCATTCACATTTCACATTTAACATCAAACGTTATAAGAGGAATAGTTGACGTTCCAATACCCGATATTTGGCAATGTATAGTGTTATTTCGTGTGATTGTACAAAGTCTTTGATGTGGTCAATCCATTTTCTTCTCAGGCGCCCTTTTACTCTCGTGTCAGATCTTCTTTGGTATAGCGCCAGTGGTTGTAACTGATTGTGTTGCATTCTAACGAGATGGTCCAACCATTTGATTTTCTGCCTTTCGGTTTGTGTGGCACCAGTTGTTGATCACACTGTCTGATTGATAACAATGGATGTATGGGTGATAGTTGATATATAAGCGCATTGGTTTTTTAACATGTGATTTCGATTTCTCTGTCTACTCTTTCAACCTCAATTATCATACTTCCTAGATATTTACATTTTTTAAAACTTTTTTTTTAACTTAAGGAGTAATGTTTTAAATATATTTAGTGGACCAGGAGATATGCTAACCTGCATTGTGTCTGTTTTGATTGTATTTATATGCAAATTGAATCTTCTGCTTGTTTAACTCAGCTTATTAATATGAGATTTGACAGGCATTGATCGGCTAGAAATTAAAAACTCATTTATTGCGAGCAGATCTGTTGTTTCATCTAAAGTATAGAGTTCGGCATTTTCTGAGTGGTTCTGCCAAGGCTTCCTTCTTTGGATATTCTATGAAAATGTTAAATAGTTAGTTAGTTAGTTAATCAGTCAGTCAGTCAGTCAGTCAGTCAGTCAGTCAGTCAGTCAGTTAGTCGAGGTTCCAACTTCACGGCAACGGGTGGTCCCCATTATTCTCCGTTTCTGTGTCAGTGAATATCACACAAAATGCTCCCCACTGTCCAATGTGAAAAGTGGAATAGGCAGGAGTCTCGGCAATCCAACAGCCCGCACAGGTACATTGTGCATAATGCCGCAGCCAGAATGCCAACACAAAATTAATCCATGTAAACCACAGTTCCTCGTCGATGGACTCGGCAGTCACCAGAAAGATCTCATTGACCATGGTTTTCTCACATGGCTCGGTCTTTTACCGCAGGGCGACCTGCCGAAAGTGTCGCATAAAGCACGAACTCCGCAGCTTCAGCGCCGACTCCCGGGAGTCTCCTAAAAAATGCAATCGTGAACCAAAAAGGCAACTCAGTCAATTCAGCAACAGCCGGTAGCCATTGTTCCGAACATGCAGGTCACTGTACAGGACAGATGTAAAAGCATTCCCCGCGAATTTCACAGCTCACAGTGTCGCCCACGCACTCACTCAGTAGCAGGGCGACGGAACTATGTACTACCAGTCCAACAAGAGGAAAATGCGATTGCAAACCGTAGCTACAAGCATAAAACATGCCACAGGCCTTAACGGTTCAACGCCTAACCGCCATGTTAGCGACCGGAAAAGTCCAATGTTAAATGTTAAATAGCAGGGAGGAGAGTACATTCCTTGTCCAATTGCTGTGTTTACTGTGAACATATCCGAAAACACAATCAAAGGTAGAAATAAGAGCTATTATTAGAAGGATTCCTTTTGTATCTCACCTCGACGCCGCAAGGTATAGGGTTATATTTTTAATGACTGTGCAGTGTTTGAAAATATTTCCGGTCCAAGTTTTGTATTCATCCTCTGTAAAGTTCATGCAACATAATAGGTAAATACAAAACTTGGACCGGCAATATGTTTAAACACTACACAGTCATTAAAACTAAACCCTGAACAAGAGGAACCTGATGAGATGAGATGAGACTAAAACGATTATAAAATTACCAAAAGGATCCTTTTTCATGCCTCGAGGCCTAATGGATGTAATGAACTAGTCGGATATTTGTATAAACCAATTGGTAGCCTACGGATAATGTAGTGAATATCACATTATTGGCCGTCTTTATATTCCATGGCGTTTGCTTGCACCTAATTTAAGTTATCACGGTTAATTTGTTTTAATATATTTCGATAAGTTTTCGACCACATGACTAACAGATTATCAACAAGTGTGCTAGCCACCAAGACTAGTGCGGGTTAAATCCCCCAGCAGAGAAAAGATCATTTGTTCATACCAATATGGCTCTAGGTCCGACCCAACCTTATAAAATGACTACTGCATAATTCTTTGAATTTTCTTGGAATAATTTGGAAAGTCACGCAGTGATGAAAGGAACAGGCCACGCCACCTGATTAAACCATGATCTAGATCAGTGGTTCTCATTCATTGGGGAATTCTCCCCCCCCCCCTCCTCTAGGGGGGAATTTTAGGGTTTCCGGAAGAGGGGGAATTGCCGGTCTCCTTGGCGTAGGTTTAAGGAGGTTGTTCGTAATCCAGTATACTCTCGTTTGAAACACAGCTGCGCTAGATTCGGCAGCGAATCGCGTCCCGATAGTTACTTGCGGGGGTATGTAAGCCGTTCGATCAGAAAGCAATGGCAAACTACTGAACGTAAAACTTGCCAAGACATCAACAGCAGCTGGAAAATGCTGGTGTTGCTGGAAAATTCTGGTGTTGACTGCAATGCCCTGTAAAAGGATATGCGAAAAAAAGGAGGGGGGGGGGGGATTAAGATTATTTCAAGAACGCGTTAATACAAGAACCGATTACTTGATATTGTTTTTCCCTCCGTACTTTACAGCTCTGTACTTCTCGCCCTTCTGAAATTCGTTTTATAACGTAAGTAGACCCGCAAATCACATTTTATGTAGACGTCTAGACTTGTTCTAGTATGTGTTATTAAATTTAGCTACCATTTTTACGTATACTGTGTAGGGGCCGGAGGAGGAGGTATTTATAGGAAGTAAATACGAAGGAGGTGCCATGCTGAACATATGGTGAAGGAGTGCATTATTTGAAGGCACTAAACATCACACACCTATGGCGGAAACCTCATATTTCCAACTTACTATTCTTAATGCTCATATACAGTAGACTATTTTGCAAGGTGAAATGCGTCACTTTTTAAATGGCAGTTGTAAAACTACAGGAGTGTTATATTTAACCGCCACAAACAACATAACAATCTAAACACCCAATGGCGGGTCAACAATTAAGTGATCCCCAGAGGTACGCAAACATTCTTCCAGAGAGACTACTGTAGAGCACAGAAGGCAGCACACTCAGTGAACAACTATTTAAATCAATCAAATCCAATAAATTAGACATTAAGTTACTGTTCGATACAACGATTACTTTTCATAACTCAGTTTCAGTTAGTCTTTATTTTAACTGGTTAATGGTTAACATAAAATTGACACGCCCATATTCGCTTGTTGTGTGTGTGTGTGTGTGTGTGTGTGTGTGTGTGTATGTGTGTGTGTGTGGGACTTCTTCCCTCACCAGCTATAATAAATGTTGCTGCGATGTTATCACACAGGTGTGACTTCTCCTTTTTTAAGCTGTTTATTATCCTGCCGGTCTCTGTGGCTAAGTGCTTGCGAACGCGGTTTGTGTGCCCGTATACCAGGGTTCGAAACACGGCGGTGCTGGTTTTTTCGAAAAAGGTATAGGGACCGGTCGTTCAGAAAGCAATGGCAAACTACTGAACGTAACACTTTCCTAGTACATCAACACCAGCATGAAAATGCTGGTGTTGACTGCAACACATACACACATACAAACAAATGCGTAAGGGATACGCAACAAATGTTTTTTTTTTTTTTATTATCCTCTTGACTTCTCTTAGTCTTGGCTCTGGATCTTTCTCTGTTGGCAGTTCACTGTTTTCATTGTTATCATTGCTATCTTCGTGCGTATATATTTCGCTACCGCATATACAGTAGACGATACTACCTGCTTTCTGTTAGCGCTCGTCGAACATTGTGGCAACGGCGGAGAAGTGTAATGAGGTGGGTGCAAGCTTTGTCCTGGCGCGAGAAAACGCAACCTAAAGACTAAATGTCATGGCAAGTCAGGCCAGGAACTAAGCCTTGGTCGGCAACTGGTCTAGGATTGAAGGTCCGACAGGTGAACAGTTACATCATTGCTTTGCTGATCCAGCAGCTTCTGCAATTTGTTTTGTTCCAGATGTATTGGTGTTATCTTTCATCTGCAGTAAACAAGGCAGGCCGAGAGAGGGATCATGATTCATGAGCAACATATAGTCTCTACAATTCAACCAAGGCTTTCTGCTATGGAGAGGTTATTGTGCCTTTGGTGGGGGGGGGGCAGTAAACTAACTATCGTCTGTGAAGACGGCAAGGTACCAATACATTTTTATTTAATACGTACATGCGAACCTTCAGTGTAAGGATGCATACAATAATATCATCTACAGAGAACTAATCAAAACAGATTTGAAGGAAAATTCGAAGGCAGAAGGCAAGAGGTAGACTGCCATACAAGCGGGGAAAATAGTATCAAGAGATTGATGAACATAGTTCACAACTAAAGCGCGAGAGAATGTGTGGAATTCCATTGCATGGAACCGTTATTGTGGAGACAATACTTGATGAATCTATCACATCTGTTGTCTAGAGTGACTTCACATGACTTTTAACAACTTATGAGAGGGAGCCACGGTAGCGTAATGGCTAGACGCTCGTATGCTGGCCCGGTGGTCATGGGGTTAAACCACCACACCGGTCAGTTGGACTAGCATGTTGAATTCTCGTTTTTGACTTGGGGGACGTAAATTGCATGTACCTCTGAAGGTGGAGTAGGTTCTCCTGATGGCAATAGGGAAAGCCAATTCACATGAAAAAATCAGTCCAGTGCACTAGAAGTAGTAACATGTGTAAGGACAAGGCTTGGATTCAAAGCGTGCGAACGCCATAAAAATTAAATTTCCTTCCACCCGGTACCAAAATATCACTTCCACGGATACTGTATTGCACACCTCTCCTTCCCTTCTCCTACCATTGAAAACAGCAAGACTGGTGTTAGAACTTTAAATCTGCGAAGAGGCATGTTAGGATACAACTAGGTATCACCACATGCCTCTCTGGGGATGCAAAGTTCCATCACCAGTCTGGCTGTTTGTTTGTTTTTTAGGTAGGAGATGGGAAGGAGAGGTGTGCAATACAGTCGTAGTAGAAGTGGTTCTATGGTACCGGGTGGAAGGATATTCTCTATATCAACCTCCCACCCATAGATGAAATCCCTTACGTGGTTCACACTTCCAGAACACCGATGCATTGAGTTTAGATTAAAGACTCAATCTTTCAGGGGCTTCGTCCACCAACTAATAGAGACGCCATACTGACATTTGAAAGGGCTCATTTTAAGAAAATTAGTTTCTAAAGTTTGAAAAATGCACTTACTTGGCCTTGCCTAAGGTACAAGATAGCCAAAGGCCGTCACTGGCTATATTTTCTGAAAAGCAAAATACAACTGTGCCGTTTAAGTGTCACTTCCTATAATATTTTACACCACTTCAATGAGCATATTCCAATTATTTCCACGCCTTGGGGGAGACATTTTATAATTACAAAAACTATTTTTGTTATCCCTATTCACGACTTCGATTCAGATTTTCAGCCTCGGCAACTATTTCTCTACATGCCCCCTGGAACAGGCTTGGCCATTTGCAGGTCCAAATTGTTCAACAAACTGTTTGCGGGCATTGTCTGGTTCGTGTCTCTTGTAGTGTATAATAAGCTTCATGTTCGCACTTCCTCTGTTTCTCACTCACACTCACTCACTAACTGACCCACTAACTCACTCACTCAGTCATTTTCTTAATCACTTACTCACTCACATACAAACACATACACACATACAAACATGTTTCTAACTTTTTCGTTTCACGATTTCTTACACTCACTCTCTCTCTCTCACACTCTCTCTCTCTCTCTCTCACTCTCTCTCTCTCTCGTTCTCTCCCTCACACACACACTCTCTCTAACTCTCTCTCTCTCCTTTTCTCTTTCTCGCTCCCTCTCTATTAATTCTCTCTCTCTCTCGTTCTCTCTCGCACACACACACACTCTCTAACTCTCTCCTTTTCTCTTTCCCCTTCCCTCTCTATTACTTCTCTCTCTCTCTCTCTCTCTCTCGCTCTCTCTCTCTTGATCTCCATTTCGTTCTCTCTCTATCGTGCTATCACTGTTGTTCTCTCTCTCGTTTTCTCTCTCTCTCTCTCGCTCTATCTCTCTCTCTCTGTCTCTCTCTCTCTCTCTCTCTCTCTCTTGTTCTTTCTTATTCTCTAGCTTATTATCTCTCGTCCTCTTTTGTTTTCTATATCAGTTTCTTTCTTTTTATATACCATAATTGCCCTCGTTCTCTCTCTCTCTCTATCTATCTCTCTCTCTCTCTCTCTCTATCTCTCTCTCTCTCTCTCTCTTTCTCTCTTCTCTTCTCTTTCGCGTTTTACCTTTCGTTCTTGCTCTCTTTTTCTCTATATATGTAACCATCGATCACGTTAAAACGCAACCAAATGTTGTATGTTAGAATATATATATATGTAGTAAGTAAACACAAGAAGTGAATTACCCTTTAAATATGATGCTAATCCCATATTTGTACAGACAAGCTGGAACTCGATTGGTGATGTGGTCAGTAGCACACTGGTCGCCTTTACTACCAAAGAGATTCAGTAATACTCATTTTAGGCTGAGTCGACCTGGCAATATATATATATATATATATATATGTAGTCGATGGTAAAAGACAAAGGGAGACAATCATAAGACTGATGCTTCCTTCACTACGGTGCTAAGAGGTAAAGAGTAGTTCTGACTTCGTTATGGCCAAAGAAGAAAAATAGTGAAAAGAGAGAGAACCTCACACCGCCTCAACCAACAAAAAAAGAGGATAGTAATTAGATAAGAAGATATACGAGATCTCAGGCAGGGGCCTCAACTCTGGACTGACTGTCATATTTGAGACCCAGACATTGGATTAAGGTGTTAGACTGTGGTAGAAATAGTGACTGTAAAAACTAAAAGAGACTAAACAAACGAATCAAAAACAGTACAAAAATAGCTCTTTATTTATCAACTGCTACAAATTTTGGTGACAATTTGTGTTCAAACACATTGAATAAAGCACTCAATAAGGGATGTTCAATTACAGATACAACAGACAACTGTATATATCAAACAACAACAGTGGGTAACACCCAACTAATCAACACCACTTAAGACAACAGGGTACACCAAGTACCACAACACAGGTGCTCCAAACAATAGCTGGTTAGACTGACACAATAAAGAACCTTGACACAAGCAACACTGCACAGACAATAAGACACTACAAAAATATAAGTTACACAACATAAACCCCAAGACACGACATAAACAAAAAGTTGTGACACAATTTACTATCCCACCAAGAACCCAGGCCTGCTGACACTAACTAGTCAGCCACTCCTGTAACAATGGAAAACACAATCTATGATTATCATGGTAAAGACAACATATTAAACACATGAAGCAATGAGCACATGCAATATAACATTTGAATTAACCCATAGGTCATAAATGTCTTCCATCAAATTATCCACCTTGCCCCTCTAGTTGTACTACTGTTATTCTGAGGTAACCCTTGGTGACTGGCATGATCATTCTTGTGTTGCCTCATTCTTCTTAAAGGTGACTACATATCTAATTGTTAAATACAACAATCAATGTTGCATCATCAGATCACCCACTTTATTATCTTCTCCAGTTGTGCCACTGCTATCATGAGATTACACTTGATATTGCTAGAATGGACCACCTAATGCAACAATGTCAATCTGCTCCACCTTCTCAGCTCAATGTAACTACACCACACAGCTCCTACATACACAAGCCGTGTAAGATTGATCTAATTTGTCCAGCTGTAAACACATAGCTACAAATAACAGAGTACATACATCAGCCGTTGCAAACAGCCACAACATCTCAACACATTTGGTTAACATATAACAGACATTGCACACAAACAACATATCAGCATTGATTCAGTTAACAGGCATAAGAATGACATCTTTGTTCTGGTAAATTAGGCTGTCATTCCTACCTACCAAAGTGGCTACATTTGCCAAGGAACCCATAATCAGTTCCCTGTCTACACCTTCTAGAATATTTTATACATTAATTTGTACCAAGTCACCGGTAACACCAGACAACACAATATTCCCTATAAACCACAAGTTCATGGAACACTATCAATGTTCAACCCAAGATATTGTCACAACTAAACACTACCTACTATATTCTCAGCCTAATGCTCAACAATTCCCTATCCACTGTTACGCACACCGGCAACTGTTTTGCTAACACACCGTACTCTTTTCCCTAATATAAAACATATATTGACAGGTTGAACTCCTGTGCTCCACATCTGATAGTACACTTTACTCCTATGCAACAATACACAACATTATGAACTCTGCCACCATCAGACCCTAAGTTACCTCAACATAGGGACTTCACTGGACAACTACCTCAACAATGTCCCAGTTTGCATGAAGAGTACCAGCACTAATATGATACTGTGCAAGTTACAGCATCTGATTAGCATTACAAACTAACAACCAGCAAGCAAAACATGTCTAACTATGAAAAGCAACAGACATACATACAATGTGGAAACACCATATCTGTAGAATGTGACAATGTAACCTTACACATAGAAGAATCACAACATTCACAGAAAGTTAAAGATAAACATAAACATTTATTACACAGGAACTCATTTAGGGACTCTCTGATGCCCCTAAGATAGCTCATAAAATAAACACACAATATTACTAAGTGAAAGTACACCAAATAGTGGCCACAGTGCCTCATTCATATGAGGCAGGATCCAAGAACAACAATGTCCATGGCAGGATACAGAACATTAGTTCTAATATAATAAACAGTGTACTATATATATTATGTCACTATTACACACTAATGACCAATAAGTGTTATTCAAGGCCCAACACAATCAGTGTAATATTATTTTTGAGTGGACAGCAAATGTACAGTTGTGCGCTCTGTTCCCCATCATTCTTCCTATGATACCCCGGTTATAAACTTTGCTATCTTACGCTTCATGTCACATGACAACTACATATTAATATCTCTGCGAAGGGTGGTACGCAGCACTAAATCACATTCTTCCCCTGGTAAAACAATCACCCTGTTTTACTACACATAAAACTCCCAGTTTGATACTCTAGCACAAACACTACTGCATTCTGGTAACAGATGTGACACCAGACTTCAATGCTAAATGAGAAACCCCTTTACCAATATCAGTTCCAGATGCACCTGCCTGTTCTCCCTCAGTAAAGCCACACTTCATCCGCAGTTACGATTACACAATGATTGCTGATACGCACCCCGCGTATTAAGATGCATTATTTCCTACGCCTAGTGGCTATCAATCTGCATGGCATCCCTACAATTCAACACATTATGTCCTACACTTCTATTTATTACCTACATGTTCTAACTACATAGCTTAACCATTAACCCATCATTGCCACATATAACATGTAAGTACCCTTCCCTGCTTTACACATGTTATAAATATTACACATATATTATGGTTATTTTCCCCTACTCATGTTGCTTTGGAGTGTTCATACCCAACTCTTGACCAAACATCCACTGTGATGCTCCCCATTGTCACAGAATAATCCTGTAAACATATCTTGCTGCTGTATACACATACACATATGATTCTCACCACTCTGTTGTTAAGTAACCTTCATTTCTAGCAACCCCACAAGCACTTACTCCCTTCCATGCCAACATGGCCTGCATGGCACCATGTGGCATTATTTCAGTCTTTACTATAAACTAATTTATGACCCCACACATTGTATATTTTGGTGAATCTCCCACATATCTATTTAGCCAGTAACACATTAATGCCATAGGATAACCATGTAAAATAATTCCCAACAAAATAATCTTGTGCCAGCATGGCTGGCATGACATGACATCAGTCTCTACCATATTTAACCACCACTAATGACCTATCTTCGTATTTCACATCACCATTGTCTGATTGCTGGCATCTCTATGAATTAAATGTTATATTCCTAAAACCTCAGGGACGTTACATTGATCTGTAGAACAGCTCACTTTAGTAATACTCATCTACATTATCTATTTATATTTCTTTGTTCCTACCATCTCGCCTAACAATTTTGTTCACCCATGCAAACACTTTCAAATTGGTAAACTGGCGTGTGCTACGATTTAACAAATATTTATTAAATTAAACATTTTAAACTTACAGATTTTTCCTCTGACATATGTTGTTCAATGATGAACAGATGGGAAACCCCACATATCTTGTCTCAAAGCGGGCTGGCCACAAAACTACAGAGGGCCCCAGCGCCTGCCTTCCCACACCGCTGGCTGCTACAAGGAACAATGGACTCCGGTCCCTTTGTTTCAGAGTGGCGTTTCCGGCGTTGCCAGATATTTTCTTGAGGCAGACCAAACCAAAATAAATCGTTGGTTTGGCGCTATCACATATCCAACCCCTTACTTTTTTTGACGTCCCGTCAAAAGGAATGGACTATCGTATCCCCTTACCCCAACTATCTCTTTACAAGTTAACATCTACACATAAACCACCATCAAAATTACCAACGCCCCAAAAAAAATAAAGCCACCTGTGACCTCATCCAAAATTAATCATCAATGAAACAAGGATTCATTTAAATTTACACACAAACTGCCATCAAAATGACAAAGGCAAAACAAATCTATGTCACATGTTACCTCCTCCAAAACCTAAACTGCTGGTTATATCCCTGAAGAGTACCACTAAAAAAAATAGTCTTTTTCTTTTCATACATCACTTACAATGTGAAACAGTGTAGATTACATCACCAGGCATCAGTCAGTTCCAAATACCAATAATCTGAACACAAAAGTATAAACTATACTAACTCAGTTATTGGTACTAATGATTAAAATAATATCAGTGATGAAAAATAGCTATTCTGCTATAAGAGCACCAATCATAACAAAATGAATACAACCCTCACTTCTTACATAAAAATAAATAAACAAACATAAAAGCTACATAAACATTAAACAAGTAACCTTTATATTGGTTACTACTTCCCTTAACTCTGGAAATTCAACACAAAATGTATTTAAAAATAATACTATTTGTCTCTTCAAATATAAGCTTCCTGCAGCTACTGTGGTACCTAAATGACTTGTTTTTCAATCAACCTGTATCTCTACACTAAAAAGAACATTTCATCATGTGTCACCTGTAACCTGAATATAAACATAAAGGAAAATATACCGGGCCAACAAAACATTGTTATTTCAATCCTATCCCACCTCATGAATTCACCCTGGAATATACTCTCTTACTGGACATGATGGTAATGACAACACCATATGAACAACAGAACCACCCCTTTCACCTGGTCTGCCTGGTGTTCTTGCGCTCTAAAAGAAAAACATGTCATCACATGACACCATCTACCTGTAATGATAATACATAAAGACAGCAAAACATATCTGATAATTAACCAACTACACTAAGGCTGTCAATCCAAATGACTGGAATTCCTAAACAGATGAAAACAGTCTCTATCTTTCACAACCATGTCTAACGGGCAAAAGTTCTTGCTGGTGGTCTTTCACAATCCCCTTTTGCACAAAGTCACGAATTGACCTATCGGTATGCGGAGAATTTTGTCTTACGCCTGTCACAACACCATGACCAGCGGTCACATCACCCTGACCATTTGTCACAAGTCTAGCACCCTCTATCTGGTCGACCTCACTGACACCAGGAGACTTCCATCGTCCCCTCCTCCTTCGCCTCTTCCTGCGAAAGAAATTTCTCTGGTTGCCACGCATAACCATCCGGCTATCAAAAGTTGACACTGCACCCACCTGAACTGCTGGGGCTGATCCTTTAGAAGGATCAACCTGGGGCGGACTCTGTTGTCGCTTAAGGCCCTGCTGGTCTCGGTGGCTTACGTTGGCAAATGCTTTGCTACAATTGACTCCAGAGGGGTTCTGAATAACACTAACCCCTCTCTTCGGACACCTGTTCTGGAGGTGTGTGCGGCTTCGACAAACATTGCACCTCTTGCGTTGTACCTTGGGCTGCATCAATGAATCAGCTAAGGCTCTCATCCGACCTAGCTTAGCTCGGAGTTCCTCCACCACCGCATCATCATGCTGGACCCCTTGATACTGACCACTGGCATTAGGCCACCTCTCTGAGCTGTAATCTTGACGTTCTACATATTGGTATGTACAGACTTCTGGAGCTAACGACACACCAGCCCATCGCACGGCCAAGTCTCTAACACAGAGGAAAGTCACTGCAGGATCTTGCGATATCCTCTCCTCTGCCATTCTCCTGCTGAGAACATTATGTAGTTTTGCAACAAACCAGTCTCTTAGGATCACTGGATCCCAAGCAACCATGCCCCTCTTTCTCTGTGCTTCCAGCACCAAATGAAAGGCTTTGTGGACACGGTGGGAGAAATCCATGATGGATTCCCCAGCATCTTGTTTCACTTGGAAGAAAGCTGCAGCAAGTTCTACCATGTTGCGCTGCTCCCCATACACCTGCTGAATAGTCTGCAGCATCTCCTCAGGGTCATTACAAACTGACCTAAGTTCAAGCTCTGCCCACACACTGGGAGCAACACTTTCACAAATAATGTCCACTTTATCTTCATCACACACCGCACCAGCCCTCCAGGCAGATCTCACCTTCCTCACATACTTCTCAACAGTTGGCCCACCTTTCTGGCCAAAACAAGGAACTTCTATCTTCACAGGTGCAAGTATGTACCTGACTTCACCAGTCGGCCCTGTGACGTCAGGGGCACCAACTGGGAGGGGAACTACGGTCCCTAGCGTTGAAGACAGAGCCATCCTGGCTCTGGATAAAATACACTGGAGGTGTACTAGGAGACAATATACCTGAGCCCACTCACCATACAGGGGACTCCTCTCTCATGCAGCAATGCCCGGGGGATCTCAGCAGCAAACCTGGGTTCTAATGTCACAACTCCAAGACAATGGACACCACAAACATAAACACTGCCCTATCACACAAAACAATCACTAGATACTAAAACAATCCTAACAGAACAATTCAAAGGCTGCCACTATATCTCGTCGGGGTCGCCATTTTGTAGTCGATGGTAAAAGAGAAAGGGAGACAATCATAAGACTGATGCTTCCTTCACTACGGTGCTAAGAGGTAAAGAGTAGTTCTGACTTCGTTATGGCCAAAGAAGAAAAATAGTGAAAAGAGAGAGAACCTCACACCGCCTCAACCAACAAAAAAAGAGGATAGTAATTAGATAAGAAGATATACGAGATCTCAGGCAGGGGCCTCAACTCTGGACTGACTGTCATATTTGAGACCCAGACATTGGATTAAGGTGTTAGACTGTGGTAGAAATAGTGACTGTAAAAACTAAAAGAGACTAAACAAACGAATCAAAAACAGTACAAAAATAGCTCTTTATTTATCAACTGCTACAAATTTTGGTGACAATTTGTGTTCAAACACATTGAATAAAGCACTCAATAAGGGATGTTCAATTACAGATACAACAGACAACTGTATATATCAAACAACAACAGTGGGTAACACCCAACTAATCAACACCACTTAAGACAACAGGGTACACCAAGTACCACAACACAGGTGCTCCAAACAATAGCTGGTTAGACTGACACAATAAAGAACCTTGACACAAGCAACACTGCACAGACAATAAGACACTACAAAAATATAAGTTACACAACATAAACCCCAAGACACGACATAAACAAAAAGTTGTGACACAATTTACTATCCCACCAAGAACCCAGGCCTGCTGACACTAACTAGTCAGCCACTCCTGTAACAATGGAAGACACAATCTATGATTATCATGGTAAAGACAACATATTAAACACATGAAGCAATGAGCACATGCAATATAACATTTGAATTAACCCATAGGTCATAAATGTCTTCCATCAAATTATCCACCTTGCCCCTCTAGTTGTACTACTGTTATTCTGAGGTAACCCTTGGTGACTGGCATGATCATTCTTGTGTTGCCTCATTCTTCTTAAAGGTGACTACATATCTAATTGTTAAATACAACAATCAATGTTGCATCATCAGATCACCCACTTTATTATCTTCTCCAGTTGTGCCACTGCTATCATGAGATTACACTTGATATTGCTAGAATGGACCACCTAATGCAACAATGTCAATCTGCTCCACCTTCTCAGCTCAATGTAACTACACCACACAGCTCCTACATACACAAGCCGTGTAAGATTGATCTAATTTGTCCAGCTGTAAACACATAGCTACAAATAACAGAGTACATACATCAGCCGTTGCAAACAGCCACAACATCTCAACACATTTGGTTAACATATAACAGACATTGCACACAAACAACATATCAGCATTGATTCAGTTAACAGGCATAAGAATGACATCTTTGTTCTGGTAAATTAGGCTGTCATTCCTACCTACCAAAGTGGCTACATTTGCCAAGGAACCCATAATCAGTTCCCTGTCTACACCTTCTAGAATATTTTATACATTAATTTGTACCAAGTCACCGGTAACACCAGACAACACAATATTCCCTATAAACCACAAGTTCATGGAACACTATCAATGTTCAACCCAAGATATTGTCACAACTAAACACTACCTACTATATTCTCAGCCTAATGCTCAACAATTCCCTATCCACTGTTACGCACACCGGCAACTGTTTTGCTAACACACCGTACTCTTTTCCCTAATATAAAACATATATTGACAGGTTGAACTCCTGTGCTCCACATCTGATAGTACACTTTACTCCTATGCAACAATACACAACATTATGAACTCTGCCACCATCAGACCCTAAGTTACCTCAACATAGGGACTTCACTGGACAACTACCTCAACAATGTCCCAGTTTGCATGAAGAGTACCAGCACTAATATGATACTGTGCAAGTTACAGCATCTGATTAGCATTACAAACTAACAACCAGCAAGCAAAACATGTCTAACTATGAAAAGCAACAGACATACATACAATGTGGAAACACCATATCTGTAGAATGTGACAATGTAACCTTACACATAGAAGAATCACAACATTCACAGAAAGTTAAAGATAAACATAAACATTTATTACACAGGAACTCATTTAGGGACTCTCTGATGCCCCTAAGATAGCTCATAAAATAAACACACAATATTACTAAGTGAAAGTACACCAAATAGTGGCCACAGTGCCTCATTCATATGAGGCAGGATCCAAGAACAACAATGTCCATGGCAGGATACAGAACATTAGTTCTAATATAATAAACAGTGTACTATATATATTATGTCACTATTACACACTAATGACCAATAAGTGTTATTCAAGGCCCAACACAATCAGTGTAATATTATTTTTGAGTGGACAGCAAATGTACAGTTGTGCGCTCTGTTCCCCATCATTCTTCCTATGATACCCCGGTTATAAACTTTGCTATCTTACGCTTCATGTCACATGACAACTACATATTAATATCTCTGCGAAGGGTGGTACGCAGCACTAAATCACATTCTTCCCCTGGTAAAACAATCACCCTGTTTTACTACACATAAAACTCCCAGTTTGATACTCTAGCACAAACACTACTGCATTCTGGTAACAGATGTGACACCAGACTTCAATGCTAAATGAGAAACCCCTTTACCAATATCAGTTCCAGATGCACCTGCCTGTTCTCCCTCAGTAAAGCCACACTTCATCCGCAGTTACGATTACACAATGATTGCTGATACGCACCCCGCGTATTAAGATGCATTATTTCCTACGCCTAGTGGCTATCAATCTGCATGGCATCCCTACAATTCAACACATTATGTCCTACACTTCTATTTATTACCTACATGTTCTAACTACATAGCTTAACCATTAACCCATCATTGCCACATATAACATGTAAGTACCCTTCCCTGCTTTACACATGTTATAAATATTACACATATATTATGGTTATTTTCCCCTACTCATGTTGCTTTGGAGTGTTCATACCCAACTCTTGACCAAACATCCACTGTGATGCTCCCCATTGTCACAGAATAATCCTGTAAACATATCTTGCTGCTGTATACACATACACATATGATTCTCACCACTCTGTTGTTAAGTAACCTTCATTTCTAGCAACCCCACAAGCACTTACTCCCTTCCATGCCAACATGGCCTGCATGGCACCATGTGGCATTATTTCAGTCTTTACTATAAACTAATTTATGACCCCACACATTGTATATTTTGGTGAATCTCCCACATATCTATTTAGCCAGTAACACATTAATGCCATAGGATAACCATGTAAAATAATTCCCAACAAAATAATCTTGTGCCAGCATGGCTGGCATGACATGACATCAGTCTCTACCATATTTAACCACCACTAATGACCTATCTTCGTATTTCACATCACCATTGTCTGATTGCTGGCATCTCTATGAATTAAATGTTATATTCCTAAAACCTCAGGGACGTTACATTGATCTGTAGAACAGCTCACTTTAGTAATACTCATCTACATTATCTATTTATATTTCTTTGTTCCTACCATCTCGCCTAACAATTTTGTTCACCCATGCAAACACTTTCAAATTGGTAAACTGGCGTGTGCTACGATTTAACAAATATTTATTAAATTAAACATTTTAAACTTACAGATTTTTCCTCTGACATATGTTGTTCAATGATGAACAGATGGGAAACCCCACATATCTTGTCTCAAAGCGGGCTGGCCACAAAACTACAGAGGGCCCCAGCGCCTGCCTTCCCACACCGCTGGCTGCTACAAGGAACAATGGACTCCGGTCCCTTTGTTTCAGAGTGGCGTTTCCGGCGTTGCCAGATATTTTCTTGAGGCAGACCAAACCAAAATAAATCGTTGGTTTGGCGCTATCACATATATATATATATATATATATATATATATATATATATATATATATATATATATATATATATATAATACCTTTATAAGAATATCGCATTAACTGTGTTGGCTTTTGATGGTCTATAAGTAAAGAGAATACCTTACAACAAACATATGCGTAGTTTTCTGGTCTGCTTTGATTAATGAAAAATTGGGAAGTTAATGTGGTGGTTTCCTCTTGTCTTCATCATCCACTAAGAAGTGTGTTACTTCTGCCTGTGACAGCAATTTTCGATTATCATTACAAGTGAATGTCCTGCTCTGCTCATTTGCAGTTGTCAAAGTGTATCAATGGATAATAGGACCCCAAAGCTGCGTTTGCTATACAACTGTGGGTTGCCCGTCCCCCCTCCCCCCCCCCCCCCACCACTTGGATGGGTGGCTGGGAGTTTCCGTTTATTAAGTATAATATCACGAAGGCCTAAACCATACTCACCTGTATTTTTAGAGAACCTGTTGAGCAGAGCGTGTATTCCTTGTCAACAGGAGACCCTTCCTTTCGGCAGACTTCTTCAGATACTAGTTCGTCTGACATCCTATGACTTGCATGATGTTGTTTTTGTTTTTTTTAACTCAAGCGTTTTCCATACACACTTCTTCTAGTAGCGCAAGACTGGATTTTGCGCGTGGGTTAGCTTTCCATATTAACAGTGTCACTCGCCATCAGGCGAACCCACTACGACTTCAGAGGTACTTGTAATTTGCGTCCCCAAGTCAAGGACGAGTGGTCAACATTTTAATCCAACTGTCCGGTGTAAGGGTTGAACCCCTTACCTCGGCATCAGCACGCCGGATGTTAAAGAACACGCGTTCTTATCCATTCGGTCTTGCTGACCTCCTACTTGCATAATACCTCCTGAGAGTTTTTCCCCTGTTAGATGTTACCGTAAGTAAGAATAAATTGCAACAGTGGAGAAGTATCCTGCGGACAGGCTAGCGAAGATGATAGCGAACTGTGCACATAATGTCACGAGCGCCATCGGACGCTGGTTCGACGCCAAAGTGAGGGAAAGATTGACCGCCGTGCTCTCAGGCCTACAAAATGTGATGTTGCTATCACATGTAGACCCATGGCAAGAGACTGCTCTGGGACAAAGGAGAAAATGAGATGTATACCCATCCATCCATCATGTGCCATGCCGATAAGCATGGGCGGTCATGTTTTGCCATCTCACTCGATCACCAGAGTCGTTGATCAGCTCCGTGTTTCTGTCTCGACCATGCCACGTGGTCAAGCTATCCAGGTATTTACTTCTGGGTCTTCCCCTTGGTCTCTTCCCTTCGATCTTGCCAGTTGTCACCAAGTTCTCCAATTAATTTCTTCTCATAACATGCCCAAACAATTTTGACTGTCTACGTCTAATGACTCTAATCAGTTTACGATATTCATTTGTTTCTTGGAGGACTTGTTCGTTGGTTTTTCTGTCTGTCCATGGTATTCTTTGCATTTTCCTCAGAAACCACATTTCCACAGCCATCAATTTGCTGCTCATTGTCCATGCTTCACATCCATAAAAAAAAGTACAGATTCTATGTAGCACTTCAACACTCTTTTTCTCGTTTCAATTGATATCTTTTTATTGGTCAGTATGTTTTTCATCTTGCGAAAAGCTACCTTCGCAATGGTAGCTTTTGTTTTAATTTATTCAAAGCATCTCCCATCAGATGTTATGACTGTTCCGAAATAACTGTACCGATTCACTTGTTTATGAATATGCCCATTTTCTTGCATATTACATTGTGGTATTTCCTTCTTCACAGTGATGACCATTATCTGTGTCTTTTTAGATGACGCATATGGATAATATAATGTTTGCAGTTTACTCAACATTGTTTTAAGAAGAGAATATTAATGTCAAACATCAGACAAAGCATGACCAGACCACCATTTTCCAAATTGGCAAAAGCTATATCATTAGCATGCACTTCAACAAAACCTGGTAGTGTTACGCTCAAATGTTCCTGCTGCACAGACATCCTTACACAACCATTTCACATCCGGTTTCTTAGTGCTCGCTACTTGATTTCAGGAAATTGTTAGTCTCAGGGAAGAGACATAAATGGAACACTTTATGGGGAACTAGAGTTGTGGTTTCTGATAAAAATGCAAAGAATACCATGGACAGGCAGAAAAACCAATGACCAGGCCCTACTAGAAACAAATGAAAACCATAAACTGATTAGAGAAATTAGACGCAAACAGTCACAGTTTTTTGGACACGTTATGAGATTAAATAACTTGACGAACTTGGTGACAACGGGAAAGATTTGGGATAGGGGGGAGAGAGAACAAGGTGAAGGTAAAGAAGTAAATACCTGGATGACTTGGCTACGTGGTATGATAGAGGCCAGAACACAGAGCTGATTCACGACTACTGAGGCCAGAACACAGAGCTGATTCACGACTGCTGGTGACTGTGTGAAATGGCGAACCATGACCGCCCACTCTTATCGGCATGGCACATGATGATGATGATGATGCTGATGATGGTGGTGGTGGTGGTGGTGGTGGTGGTGGTGGTGGTGGTGGTGGTGGTGGTGAGAGTTGGCCCCGATTGGACTATAAAAATATCGGCCTGGCATCATATGTCCAATCCGACATAAAACCTTTACAGGGGTACGTTACTAAGTTAAAAATTATTGTTCAGTCCATGGTTACAGGAAGATAGTGGATAGCGAGGACTCGCGAGCTTCTCAATCGATACAAAGCAAAGGAAAAATACAGAAAATGAACCTGTACGAACTGGGGTAATAACGTCAGAGAAGTATCATTATTGATATGTTCAATGTGGAAAAACCCTTCAGGTTACGACAGCGGCATTGAAGACATATGATTACCGTTGCCACGCGGTCTTGTCAAGAGACAAGAGTTCAGAAGAATCACTGCGGGCCTCGGCCTGACCGTGGTTGCTGTGTGACAACCAGAACGTGTGATTGTCAGTCGGCTCGCGCTACTCACGCGAGCTAAGTGTATACGCTTGGATAAACTCACGTTTAGTGAGGACAAATCGACGGTTGCGTTTGTGGCTTTTAGGTACCCCATGAAGTATATATTATGTATAACTTAGGTTAATATACACATTTATAAATATTTCTAAAGTGAACTGTAGTTAGAAATTTTGGTTCTGCTTTGTAGTGTGATTGTGCGACGAATGTTTAAAGCTTATTGAATAAGAATCGTAAGTGTTGTTCTTTGTAATATACATATAACACCAATATCATATCAGTTTTGTTTGCAATATTTCGGATTATAAATATTAACACTTGTGGTAGTTTTAGAATGTTGTTTTCGCCCCTGTTTATCTCTCCTTATTATGTAGTGACATGATACAAATTTATCATATGAATATGATGATATCTGACTGCCCTATACCTTATCTTTCTTCTGTCCCATTTCTTTTTTTTTTTTTTAAGGAATACTGTGAGACTTTACACTGAGCAAAACATTTCTTTCACTCATCACGTGCACACAGAATGCACATTTGTCTCATTATGTACACATAGGATGAAGACTTTTCTCATTGTTTACGCACGGAGCGAACATTCGTCTCATCATTTACACACGGAATGTACACTTTTCTCGCCATTTGAACACGGGTATTAGACTTTTCTCTTCATTTACACCCGGAATTTAGATTTTTATCATTTACAAGCGGGTACAGGCTTTTCTCATAATTTCTACATGGAATGTTTCTTCTCCCATCTTATACATACGTGTTGTGGATTTTCCTCATCATTTATACACGAGTTGTAGACTTGTACCATCACACACACTCTGAATTAGACTTTTTTTTCATCATTTATATACCGGATGTGGACTGTTCTCTCCATTTATACATGGGTTGTAGAATTTTCTCATAATGTATTCACTAGATATAGACGTTTCTCATCATGTACACACGGGATGTTGGATTTTCTCATCTCACATGATGTAAACTTGTATACTCATTTACACATGAAATGTAGACTTTTCTCATCATTCACAAGCGGCAGGTAGACTATTCTCGTCACTAATACAAGGGTTGTATTCATCATTTACATGCAGGATGTTGTCTTTTTCCAACATTTACAGACTGAAACATTTTCTCATAATGGACACAGAGAATGTAGAAATTCTTCATCATCATTTCGGACACGAAATGTAGATTTTTTCTCATCATTTACACACAGCATGTAATTTATTTCTCCTCATTTACACACGGCATATAGATTGTTCTCCTTATTTACACCCAAGGTTTTGATTTTCTCGTAATTTACCATATGATGTAGATTTGAATCCTTATTTACACACGGCATGTAGATTGTTCTCATTTACACCCAGTATGTTTGTTTTTCTCTTCATTTACATACATAATGTAGATGTGTCTCCTCATTTACACACGGCATGTAGATTGTTCTCCTAATTTACACCCAGTATGTTGATTTTTCTCATTTACACACATGATGTGTATTTTTCTCTTCTGTTGTAAGTTTCTCATCTCACCTTCCCTTTCTTGTCTATATGCGGAATAATATTATCCATATGCAAACGTCGATGTATATTTTCTAGCAATTGTTCATAATTTCCAGACACTCATTGAAATTATTTAAGTCTATCACTGATACGAATATTTCTAACTTCCTATTATACGCATTTATTTTGTTAATTATCATTATTACTTAACATTGACTATGGCTTCCCTGATACTTTACATCTGTCGTGCATTCTAAATCTACTACTAAACTATTTCAATCGAAAACTAGATGATTATAGCTAGGAGAATTGTTGCTATGACGCTGGAATTATAGAACCTCCTTTAGTCACTATATTGTTGTTTATCAGGTATAATTTGAAAATGTTGATAATGTTGGTGCAACCCACAGATTTGAATCAATATTAATCCAGCCAGGAGGTTGTTCTTTGTACTAGTTATTCCTTGTAAGCGTGTACACGTTGTTCGTGTGTTGTCGCTGTTTATGCTTGTTGGAGGCAGTTCCACATATTTGCTTTTTCTGTCAATAACGTTAATGCATGAAAATACTTCTCATATGCTAACATGTTAAGAATCTTTCCTTGGAAGTCTTTTTGTGCTCTTCTAGTCACTGTTTATGCCCCGTTGGAGGTAGTTCCACACACTTGCTTTCGTCTGCAATTCATGTTCTCCCCCAATACTATTGACTAGAAAGCACAGCTGATGTAATAAAATGTTACGGGTACATAGTTCTAGATAACTTTCTTCTTATTCTTCTTCCTTTTCTTCTTCTTTTTTGTCTCATAACATGGTAATATGCATTGTTTATATTTACAACACTCACGTGACAATGTTTTTTTCCTATGTGAATGTAACATACAGAATTCATGAACCACAGATGAGTGATTGTAATGGCCGAATGTAAGACGGGCCTGCGTGCACAATTTGTGACCACTTTAAAAATAAAGTTCATTCGTTCGTTCGTTCTTTCCTTCGTTCTTCTTCTTCTTCGTCGTCTTCTTCTTCTTCTTCTTCTTCTTCTTCTTCTTCTTCTTCTTCTTCTTCTTCTTCTTCTTCTTCTTCTTCTTCTTCTTCTTCTTCTTCTGCTGCTGCTGCTGCTGCTGCTGCTGCTTCTGCTGCTGCTGCTGCTGCTGCTGCTGCTGCTGCTTCTTCTTCTTCTTCTTCTTCTTCTTCTTCTTCTTCTTCTTCTTCTTCTTCTTCTTCTTCTTCTTCTTCTTCTTCTTCTTCTTCTGCTGTTGCTGCTACTGTTGCTACTGTTGCTGCTGCTGTTGCTGCTACTGTTGCTACTGTTGCTGCTGCTGTTGCTGCTACTGTTGCTACTGTTGCTGCTGCTGTTGCTGCTACTGTTGCTACTGCTGCTGCTACTGTTGCTACTGCTGCTGCTACTGTTGCTGCTACTGTTGCTACTGTTGCTGCTACTGTTGCTACTGTTGCTGCTACTGTTGCTACTGTTGCTGCTGCTGTTGCTGCTACTGTTGCTACTGCTGCTGCTACTGTTGCTACTGTTGCTGCTGCTGTTGCTGCTACTGTTGCTACTGTTGCTGCTGCTGTTGCTGCTACTGTTGCTACTGCTGCTGCTACTGTTGCTACTGTTGCTGCTGCTGTTGTTGCTACTGTTGCTACTGCTGCTGCTACTGTTGCTACTGTTGCTGCTACTGTTGCTACTGTTGCTGCTACTGCTGCTGCTACTGTTGCTGCTGCTGTTGCTGCTACTGTTGCTACTGCTGCTGCTACTGTTGCTACTGTTGCTGCTACTGCTGCTGCTACTGTTGCTACTGTTGCTGCTGCTGTTGCTGCTACTGTTGCTGCTGCTGTTGCTGCTACTGTTGCTACTGTTGCTGCTACTGCTGCTGCTACTGTTGCTACTGTTGCTGCTACTGTTGCTGCTACTGTTGCTACTGTTGCTGCTACTGTTGCTACTGTTGCTGCTACTGTTGCTGCTACTGTTGCTGCTACTGCTGCTGCTACTGTTGCTACTGTTGCTGCTGCTGTTGCTGCTACTGTTGCTGCTACTGCTGCTGCTACTGTTGCTGCTACTGTTGCTACTGTTGCTGCTACTGTTGCTACTGTTGCTGCTACTGCTGCTGCTACTGTTGCTACTGTTGCTGCTACTGTTGCTGCTACTGTTGCTACTGCTGCTGCTACTGTTGCTACTGTTGCTGCTACTGCTGCTGCTACTGTTGCTACTGTTGCTGCTACTGTTGCTGCTACTGCTGCTACTGTTGCTACTGTTGCTGCTACTGCTGCTGCTACTGTTGCTACTGTTGCTGCTGCTGTTGCTGCTACTGTTGCTACTGCTGCTGCTACTGTTGCTGCTACTGTTGCTACTGTTGCTGCTACTGCTGCTGCTACTGTTGCTACTGCTGCTGCTACTGTTGCTACTGTTGCTGCTACTGCTGCTGCTACTGTTGCTACTGCTGCTGCTACTGTTGCTGCTGCTCTTAGTTTCGGGTTTGGTGCAGACATAGGCGATCATAATTACCCAATTTATTTATTTATTTTTTTTTTAAATATTGTTTCCTCATTTGCTATTTTAATGAAGTTTAGAACTGCTGAGTAGAATTAAATAATTTGTTTAAAGATCACACTTTCTACTTAACGAGTAGACAGAGTGTACACTTGTGTCATTTACTGCACATTGTAAGCGGAATATCAGTATGTCAAAAACAACAACAACAAATAAGTAAACTATAACTAATGTGTAAGAAATGTTTAACAAGACTACACGTCCCTAAAACGAAGGAAGTATGATAAAAAATATTATTGCACCAATCACAATATCACCCAGATGAAACTCTTACTGCATGAATCTCTGTAATGAAATGTCTTAAATGTTATTTCATCAATCACATTATCGGAGCGATACATACGTTATTTGGTCAACCACACTATTTAAGTGATACAGATGTCATTGCATCAATCACATTATCGGAGCGATACACGTGTTATTGCGTCAATCACTGTATCCAAATGATAACACATTAATCACTGTATTGAAGTCACATGCGCTCTGAAATAATACCACATATTATATATTGAAGTATAAACTTTCTAGACAGATGTAACTTATTTTAACTCTTTATCTCCTTCAAGTTTCGGCCTTTTTTGGGGACCATGGCTTCTGTATTAAGCATTGATATGTACGGGATATTTTCAATATGTTCATCATATTGTTCTAGAAAATAAACGAACTCGTAGTTGTTAACGAAAAATAACTTGTGGCTTTTAAACATAATAAAAATTTATCAAACACTGCGTGCGTGAGTTACACTGACGTTACCGGTTCACGTATGTGTATTTAATTAACATTCACATGTGTCACTCCGTGTTGATTCATTCACAATGAAGGTAATGGAGTTGTATTCTTACAAACGATACTGTGACATCAGTATTCTTGTGTGGCTGGTAATAATTCTACACAACCATCAAGCGGGAGTTAAAGGGAAGATCGTACCCCAGACTGACAACAAGGGTAAGTACAGAGACAGACAAACTGGTTATATTACCTTTATCTTATTTTCAACCTACAATGCTTTACCTCATTCTGCATCATCCATGCTTCAGCGGATTACTCCGTGCATCATTTAGACTTCTTTAGCTTTTTGTGTTGCTTAGATTTATTATTTTAAGGTACTGAATGTTTGGGAATAAAAGGAGGTTGAATTACGCGTACAATTGTTTGGGATAGTTTAGTTTAGTTTAGTCGACGGATCAACATCACGGCACACGGGTGTGCACCATAAGTACTCCGTTCTACTCCTAACTCAAGCCTGAGTCCGGAGAATTTCAGCTCAGAGCACGAACTCTGTAGCACCGGCTAGGATTCTGAAATACTTTGGGTAAATTTTTAACTCGAAATGTTGCCCGGGCAGCGCCGCTAGGTTACTCTTTTTCGATTTACAACTGCCAAGGGATTTTGTACGTGCGCAACAATGCACACGAGCGTCCGATCTCACTACCCAGAGACCAGGGGAAATTTTATTACTGGAAGTCTACGTGTAAAAATCCCGGCCCTCACCTGGACTTGAATCCGGGACCTCCAGCACTCGAGGCAGACACCATACCTCGAGACCACTCAACCCCCAAAATGTTTGGGATAGAAGGGAGGGGGGGGGGAGGTAAATAACGATTATTTGTGACAATATGAAGTTAAACAACAAATGTTTCCGAAAAAAGGAAGTTCACTAACGATTGTCTGGGACGGGAAAAGGTTAAATAAGAATTCTCGGGGGATAGGAGGAGGTTAAATAACAAGTTTCTGGGCAGAATAAGAATACATTAGCATTGTCTGGGATAGAAGGAGATTAAATAACCATTTTAGGAATAAACAGATTTTACAAAATAAGTATTTTTGACAGAAAGACCTTAACTAAGAATTCTCTGGGACAGAATGAGGTCAAATAACCATTGTCTCGGTCAGGATGAGGTATAATAACGATTATCTGGGAAATTAGCATTAAATAATTATAATAAGGTGAATATATACGTTGCCTGGGGCAATAGAAACTGTGTCATATTGTAAGCGATGTTTTTTTTTTTCTTTTCAAAATGATTGTTATTTCTGCAACCCATTTCTTTATTGACAATATGACGCAAACGGTAATACGAGGGGAAGTAATTAATTAAGAAACAGGAATGTTACGAATAACTTTTTTTTACAATAGTGGGATACAGACATTTTGTTTGTGTTATTTCTAAACATGGTCATCCTGCTTGGAACAAACTTGGTCCATTAACTTGTTGATGCCTTCTTGGAAACTTTTTTGGGTGTGGCCTTGATCCAATTTTGCACCGATTCCGTTAACTCGTCGTTGTTGTCTGCAAACCTTTAACACTGCAAATGTTCTTTCAAAGATCCAAACAAATGAAAATCTACTGGCGTCAAGTCTAGACTGTGTGCTGGATGTTTCATTACCTGAAAATTAAGAGCAGAAAGTGTATTCACTGTACGCGCAGCCGTATGAGAGCGAGCACTGTCGTGCAGCAAACATATTTCGTTTGAGAGAAGTCCCAAGCGTTTCGATCCTATCATGGGTTTTACTAGCATGTCACTGTCTTGAGTACTTGTCACAGTTTCGCCCCTTTTCTAGAAATGTACCAACATAGAGTCCTTAATATCCCAAAATATGGTATCATGACTTTCCCAGCAAATTCCTGCGTCTTAAATTGTTTTCTCTTCCATTTTTGACATCTTTCTATTCATTCATACACTCTCTCCTGGCTCAAACCACTGTCTCCATACTGAATCACTACCTTCTGTAGATTTCACAAGGTTTCACACCCTCTGACCACCAAAAAAAAAAAAATAATGCGGCATTGTTCTTCAACGGTGCAAGTCGATAGTGGGAAAACCATTTTGTAACCTCTATTGTCCATATTTCTCATGTACTTTACAATAACATTCCTGTTAATTAATGACTTTTCCTCGTATAGGTTGTAGTTCACATAGAATAAGATAGTGAGTACATGCTTTCATTGTACACTCAATTATTGAATAATTAATGTTTGGTTTATTGAATGATTGGTTGATTATATGATTGATTTAGTGACTGATTGATTGAGGCATTGTCAGGTTGATTGATTGTTTAGTTGATTCGTTTCAACTAGCATATTCGTCACAGTAGTATATGATCCTAGTGAGCCAGTCTTTTTCTTCATATCACACTAAAGATGGTCAGTTCGGTGTTTTAACTTCAGCCCTCCCCCTCCCCATATCACACTAAAGATGGTCAGTTCGGTGCCCTTAAGTAAATGTTCTATAATGTTAAAGGACCCTTTTTCGTACTATAACGCTAATTGAGTGTTTGGTAAGATCTCTATTTTTAAAACTAATCGGCATTCCATGGGTGTTTTGATCAACATCAGGTCCTCCGCCTTTATTTCCCATAAAATGTCGTGGTGCCCATCTATAGGCCGAGTCGACATAGAAGCGCATGTCAATAAAAATTAATAAAATCCCCTGTCCTGGAAGTGTATACTAGAAACTACACATACAATAAATATACCATTATAAACAGGATTTATAATTTTTGAAAATATACTACTGCAGCAAATGCCCAGCCTATTCTTTATGATTTTTCAGCCCTTGAAAACCGTTTAATCAGCATTCACTTGACCTCCTGTTGCTCACTTTTATCTGAGGAGGTTCCACTATAAAGAGATCAGAAGACAGTACAACATCATCTGATTCCACTGGGAACAAGTGACCAGAACATAGTGTCCTCAATCCATGCCCATTTCTATTTTCAGGCGGTTGTCATACAACTAGTACACTCCGACCCAATTACCAAAGACCTTAACCATATAGTAGGTCATGCGTAGAGCATCTCTCTTATAACTGCGTCCCTAAAAATATCTTTATCTTTTGCCAGTTCTTCCGCCTAATGCATTTTCATATCCAGGGTGTCTGCAATGTCCAGCATTTCTTTTCGTGCTGATCGACCCACGCCTCAATTTCTTCATCTCTCACCTCATTAGGTTCCTCTTGTACCTTGTGGTGTCGAGGTGAAGTTGTATAAGCTTTAACATAGGCTTGTTAGATGTGTACTCACTCCATATTGTTTAAGGATTTCCCACAGCTTGTTTCTATCTACTCTATCAAATGCCTTTTCTTGGTCGACAAAGGCTAAGTATAGTGTTTCATTGAATTCAATTGATGTTTCTATAAGTTGTCTAAGAGCGAAAATGGCATCTGTGCATCCTTTGTCTTTTCCTAAATCCAAGTCGCGTTTCGCTTAGCTTAGGTTCTATAGTAGTTCGTAATCTTTTATCAAGAATTTTGTAAACTATTTTCCCAGTATGACTCAAAAGGGAAATGCTCTGTATTGTGTGCAGTCTCTTTTGCTGCCTTTGTTTTTTTTTTTTTCCAAATTGAGATAATTATTGCGTTTCCCCAGTCTCGTGGTGTCTGTTGTTCTACCCAAACATGGTTGAATAGTCTAAGTAGCCATGTTATTCCTACTTCTCTTGCTGCCTTAATTAGTTCATTTGGTGATTTGTTCAATGGGGCTAATCTGACGGCTTCTATAATTTCTTCTTTAATTATGTCTGGTTCTATTTCTTCGGTGACATCTTTGTCGGTTTCTTGAATTCCTGTGACATCTGATGGAGTGTATAGAAGTTGTTCGAAGTGATTCCATTACTGTTCTTTCCAAACTATTCAGACGAGTAATGTAACAAATATCACAGCATCTTAGTTCTTTCAGTTCCAGAATGCTTCGACACAGACGTCCGAATTGGGAGAAGAAATAACCATACGAAAATCAAATTAGCATTTAAATATGCTAAATACACAACGGACTTGGCCAGATTTCTTTAGTATGTTTTGACAAATTGCCAAACGTTAGCGAACACATTGCGCCAATACTGGCATTCCCTGAAAAGCCCATAGCACAATCACGTGTTGCTTGAGAATAACCTATTTCATGGAAATAACTTTTACTAGTACAAATGTGGATGCCTCCGAAAATAAACCTGCCTAGACGCATAAATAACCTAGAAGTAAACCACTTTTAAAAAATGGACCCGTAGTGGCTGAGTTAAAATAATGAGTTGGTGTTTTATTTCGTCTCTGCTTCATCCATCGATCATAATTTCCGCTGTATGGTATTAGCTATTTCATGTTCGTGTCTCCAGTCCTGGAAATTAGATCATAAATTAGAAACGCTTGTATAAACAGGGCTTTAGTGCTTCAAGGGAACCACTTCCTGATTTTGTTCACGCTAGGTTGAGAGTTTACTAGACCAACTAAAGTACAAAGACTCTCAAAGGATTCTTCACAAGTAGTTACAAGAAGGATTATAGCGAACAAAAACACTGTATCTGCATTTCTTTGTTAATGTAGTTCTAATTTTTAAGATTTTGTTGATGATTCTTTGTTCAGCGTACACAGATATATGAACAGACGTGTATTTTTTTCCTCTTTGGGGTTGGGGGAATGTGATGATGAGGAGGGGGGGGGGGGGTGCAGGATGCTTAAAAATATATGATATATGATGCTAAACATATGGCTATAGCTGAATCGATATTCCACAGTTGTGAGTTCATGTGGATACACCGGTTTACACACACTTTAGTGTCTTAAACTGTACAGCTGTTCTTATCAAAGAACATTTAGAGCCAAAATAGGCCTTATCAGCCATCTTAGAACTCCAAAAATGTAATCAGAATTTTTCTTTCAACTCTAATTTTTGAGATAATTAAGAATGACTTTCATAGTAGGACAATCGTTATGTACAAGAGAGTTACAAGAGAGTCCTAGAGTTAGATGCCATCAGTGGCATTGTGCCTGTAATCTGCGTTCATATTACATGTCATTATTGTGCATTTATTCATCATCATCATCAAGTGCCGTGCATTTATTACCTTTATATAAAACACCAAAAATGTTTTAGAACTTTATCACTAGCTCTTTTTTTTATCTGTACTCAACATGCAAAAAGATTATTTTCGAGGACTTCCTGGAATGTGATATGCCCGGACAGTCATGCTTAAGGGTCCAACAAGTAATCTGCCATCATGTGGGCATCCCAAAGTCCCTGGTATCTTTCTTCCATTGCTTTTATATCTTGGTAAAATCTTTCACCTTGCTCCTCACTAAAGTCGCCAAGATTTTCAGGAAAGAAATGTAAATGGTTATTGAGGTAGTGCAATTGTATGCTCATGTTGCATCCAAGCTTACAAAATCTCGGCAGCATTTTGTTCAACTAATTCAGAATAAGCCGGCTCCTTGGCATAGGGTTTAAATGACTTTCTCCGTAATCCCGTTTATCCACGTAGGATAACGAAGCGCGCGAGAATCGGAAGCGGTTCTTGCCGCGTTGGTAACTTACGGGATAAGTGAGCCAGCTGTTCAGATAGCGATGGCAAACTACCGAGCGTAATATTGCAAAGAAATAAACGACAGCGGTAAAATGTTGGTGTTGACAGCGATGTCCTGTAAAGGATATGCGAAAAATAAAATTCAGAATAATTGTCTGCTTTAAAGTTACATAGAAAGTGCTGCACAACTAAAATAAATGATGACCAGGCTGTGGACTGTTCATCGAATTATTAAAATTTGGATCGTTTATTACCTTTATCATTTGAGGTCCATCACAAATTCCAGGTTTAAGTTTGTCTAAGCTCAATTCCGGACACTTTCTGTGTAAGTAATTAATTCTGGTAACATCTTTGTTCAGTAACTTAACAGCCTGCGTCATCAAGCCAAGCTTTATATGTAATCCTGGCAGAAGAACTCTTTTTTGAGCAACGAGTGGCAAGCTGACAATATTTTTTCTCGATCTTTAAATTCATCCATCGGTCCAGTGTGTATCTTTTGCCCTGCTATCCCACAAACTGTATGTAGATGATACAGTATTGATTGCAGACAATGAGCAGGATCTGCAACAACTAGTAGATGCGGTTGTTGCACACAGTGAACACAAGGGTTAGAATTAAGTTGTAAAAGGACACAGATTATGGTCGTCATTAGGAAGAAAGAAGCACCACATTGTAATATACAAGTAAATGGGAATATTCTTCAACAAGTGAATCGATACAGTTATCTCGGAACAGTCATAACATCTGATGGGGGATGCCTTGAAGATATTAGAACAAGAATCGCCATGGCGAAAGTAGCCTTTAGCAAAATGAAAAACATACTGACCAATAAAAAGATGTCAATTGAAACGAGAAAAAGAGTGTTGAGGTGCTACATAGAGCCTTTACTTTTGTATGGATGTGAAACTTGGACAATGAGCAGTCAAGCTGAAAAACATCTGATGGCTGTAGAAAAGTAGTTTCTGAGGAGAATGCAAAGAATGTCATGGACAGACAGAAAAACAAATGATCAAGTACTATAGGAAACAAATGACAATCGTAAACTGATTAGAGAAATTAGACGTAGACAGTCAAAATTTTGTGGACATGTTATGAGAAGAAATGAATTGGAGAACTTGGTGACAGCTGGAAAGATCGAAGGGAGCAGACCAAGGGGAAGACCGAGAAGTAAGTACCTGGAAGCCTTGGCCACGTAGCATGGTTGAGACAGGAACACTGAGCTGATCCACGACTCTGGTGATCGAGTGAAAAGGCGAGTCATGACCGCCCACGCTTTCTGGCATGGCACATGAAGGATGATGGATGGATTCCACAAACATATACAGCATGGATATTAGGTGAGTAGCCTTTGCTAGTCAAGCAAGAAGTTAATCATTTTAAGATCTAATTAAACCATTCAGTTATGTTCTAAATACTTCCATTTTTTCAGAAACTGTGCTTATGGTAGCATACTCCTCCTTCACTGTAGTAGAATGAGCAATTAGAATTGAGCCCTTTTTGTTACCATTATGTAAGAGAACACATTTCAAACTTCTTCTTGAGCTGTCAATAAAACGCTGCCACTCATCTGGTGTATAAGTTACACAAGTCGTTTACAAGACCTCCATTAGTATACATCTCAAGGTTGTTTTCTATTTTAAAACAAATGGACGAAAACCTTGCTCTCTGCTGCGATAAAATGTGATTTTTGTTTCAGCAGTCAGTAATTTCTTTCTTTCAATCTTAAAGACAAAAGTTTTTTGTTTTTTTTCCAGAGCCTTATGCAGAAAATACTGTAATAATATTAATTAAATACGCAATTGCGTGCATCTTAATAACAAGAGCTACTATAGCAAAAAATGTGATATTTGGATTTAGCAGGCCTCAATATGCAAAATCATGTGTAAAATGTTTGGCGCCTAAAACAGATTGTTTATGTAGGGCTGTGTTATTAGCCATCTGTCTATCTGTCTGTCTGTCTGTCTGTCTGTCTGTCTGTCTGTCTGTCTGTCTGTCTGTCTGTCTGTCTGTCTGTCTGTCTGTCTGTCTGTCTGTCTGTCTGTCTGTCTGTCTGTCTGTCTGTCTGTCTGTCTGTCTGTCTGTCTGTCTGTCTGTCTGTCTGTCTGTCTGTCTGTCTGTCTGTCTGTCTGTCTGTCTGTCTGTCTGTCTGTCTGTGGAGAGACAGACATAAAGACAGACGGATTTGCAAGCAGACAGACAGACGTACATACACAGATAAAAAACAAACATACTGATAGATGTACGAACAGACACAGATATGGATAGGTAGAATACCGAATGGATAAATGAATAGATGGACAGGCAGACAGAATGAAGGAACGAATAACTTTATTTTCCAAGGAATAAGAACTGGTGACGTAGGCCCGATAAATATTCTCTCTGTCTTATGCTTATGCATACATTATTTCATTATTATATCACTGATCAGGTTAGTATTTTAAAGGGGGGTTCTTGAGCCTGAGGATTTAAGGCCGCCTGGTTAGCGCAGTTGCCGCGAACTTTGCAGGTTGGGAGTTTGTTTTTACCCCCGAGAGAAAAATCAAAGCTTTGCCGAGGATTCTTCTTCTCTTCTTCTTTTCGTTCATCCGGAGTGTTTTTTCAGATGTGATTGCGGTGTGTCTGTTATGCGCCCTTGGGCCGAAACCCGCAGGCCAACACATCGACTTTAGCGTGCTTTTTTGACCAGGTAGCATTCCTGGGAGACTCTCACTTTTGTGGTGCCATCTGCAAGCATGCTGGCCAAGGTTGAACGGTCGAAGACAACGGTCATCCCTCAAAAGAAGGCAGGGACAGTCCATAGCATTTTCCGCCATCCAAGGTTGCTTCCATAGTTGCAGGGCCGACACATAACGCCCTGGATCTGGGCTCACCGAGGGAGATCGCCACGTCCTGCTCATGGCTGCTTTAAATCGTCACTTCAATATATTGGTCATTTCGCTTCCCCGGGTCATTCCCGCACAAACCAGACAGGTTTGCAGACGGCATCCACTCAGCGAGTTTTCGGACATGTGCTTGTCGTTGCGCCCATCAGAGCTTTTCCAGGCTCAACAGACATTCGGAAAACTACCCAGTCAGAGCTGTTCCGAACAAGAGCGGCATTCGGAAACTAGGTAGTCAGAGCTGTTCCTAGCACGAGAGACATTCGGACGAGACATTTCACTCGGACGTAATTGCGTAGTGTCAATTTTTAGTTTGCCACCCGTAGGACGACACTTCCGACTTCAGCGGGCATTTTTTAATGAGGTTATCCATCCTCTGGTTTCGAGGCACGTTGGACTGTTGTGATGTCGCTAACATCTCAGCTGGTCAAGATAGAACGATGAACGACATCGTGGTCGGCCCTCAAGGGAAGGCAGGGGCAGACCATGAGCATTCCCTCGCTATCCAAGGAGGCTTCCATAATTGCAGAGCCGGCACATATTGCTCTGTGACTGGGCTCACCCGAGGAGTTGCCACGTCCTGCTCATGGCTGCTTTAGTTCCTCACTTCCATGTGTTGGGCAACTCGTTTGCCACTGATCGCTCAAGCACACACCAGGGACGGTCAGACTGCAAGCGACACCCACTCGGTAAGCTTTTGCTTTTGACTTCGGACCACGCAATAGGTTCGCTCGCCGTGCGTTCCATTTTGCGTCATTGAAACGTTCTTCCACTTTTGTCTACACTCTTTATGAGTTAGATACAGTTTTCGCAGCCATTTTCTTCGACTGGGGCACTTTTTTGACTTTTTGTACTCGCTCACGAGGTAGGCTACTTGTGCTGCCGGCTCAGCACCTTACCTTCGTGCTGCGGTGAACGAGAAACGGCCTGGCCCTATCATCTGGGAATCTCTCATATCCCCCAGCTGAGAGCCTTCGAACTTGTATCAGACCTGAGCATGTAGCTTGCTCAGTATCACGCCTTTATTTTTCGAAAGGTGGGTATCGGCCTGGCTCTCAAGTCCGAGGGTTTGTGGCTTAGAGGCGTTCAGCCACAGCCCTCGACAGGGAGCCTTTAGTGTTTTGTGTCGGCCAGGCTCTCACTTCCGAGAGTTTATGGCTTAGAGACGTTCAGCCATACACCTCGGATGGGAGCCTTAGAGGTTATGTCCGGACTGAAATTTTAGGGATCGTTTGCCTGATTTTGACTGCTATCCTCAGTCTTACCTGCAGAGCAGCAGGTTGTGTCTCTCTTAGTCTGGTCCCTATCCCACGAGCCGTCCGATATGTAGTTTTCACCCATCGGCAAGGACATGGGGTCGATGGGACACGCAAGCTCCCCCACCACGGCAAGGTGGAGACACATCGGGGGAGAACCGAGGATTCGACCCCTGGTCTACCGAAGGAGAACCCGGCGTTCTTAACCACTCGGCCAGCTGCTAACTAACTTGTAAGTACAGTTGATCGTTATATTCATTGATGTAAATAAAGAACCCCCACCACGGCAAGGTGGAGACACATCGGGGGAGAACCGAGGATTCGACCCCTGGTCTACCGAAGGAGAACCCGGCGTTCTTAACCACTCGGCCAGCTGCTAACTAACTTGTAAGTACAGTTGATCGTTATATTCATTGATGTAAATAAAGAACCCTTAACTGGCGGTTCTAGCGAGCACCTTTCCGTGTTGCCGACTCCATGTCCAGCTACGACCATATTAGCATAAACCTATTATAGAGGTTAGTGTGTTGAGTCAACCTGTGACACGGTTTCCAACCAACTACTGTTTCCACGCACATAATAGCATTAGCATAAACCTATTATGTAGCTTGGTGTGTTGACGCCTGTCTGTGAACCGCTTTCAAACAAGCTGCTTGTTGCACATAGCCAAGGAAGTCTTTACTTTTTTGTTCTGTGGAAACATAATGACAAATAATTTGTGTACAAATCTCACTGCAAATATGGTCTTTGAATGAAGAACACTATATATTCTTAAACTATATCCATGGATCGATATTAAATTGTATGTTTCTTTTTCTTTATTGTATATCCTTTACAGAACAATGCAGTCAACCTCAGGGTGTCATTTGGTTGTTTGTGATTTCTTGGAAAAGTTTACTTTCAGTAGTTTGCCATTGCTTTGTATGGAAATGGTAACCCCTTCGACACAGAGCCGGTTAATCCATACAGATCACTTTACATTGCAACATACGGATGTCAGTCGCCGACCATTTCACAATAACTACAGAAGAAAATCTGGGCTTCTGATCTTTAACTGTCACAGACAAAATTGTTAGAATACCTTGAAATAAGAATAATAAAGTAGTGTCATACAACAAGATCTAAACATCGGTTAAACGTAACTATTAATCAGCTTCATGTCTCGAAACCTGAACTAATTTGGTCATACTGCTGTGGTTTAGAAAGAACGGTGATGGAAGACATATTCCTGGAAGAGGAGGCAGAGAGACCAGTAATTAGGTGGACACGGGATATTTTGGAGAGAGAACGGCAATAAGGTGGACACGGGATATTTTGGAGAGAGAACGGCAATAAGGTGGACGCGAGATATTTTGGAGAGAGAACAGCAATAAGGTGGACACGGGATATTTTGGAGAGAGAACACCAATAAGGTGGACACGGGATATTTTGACGAGAGAACAGCAATAAGGTGCACACGGGATATTTTGGAGAGAGAACAGCAATAACGTGGAGACGGGATATTTTGGAGAGAGAACAGCAATACGGTGGACGCGGGATATTTTGGAGAGAGAACAGCAATAAGGTGGACGCGGGATAAGTGAGACCAGCAATAAGGTGGACACGGGATATTTTGGAGAGAGAACAGCAATAAGGTGGACACGGGATATTTTGGAGAGAGAACAGCAATACGGTGGACGCGGGATATTTTGGAGAGAGAACAGCAATAAGGTGGACGCGGGATAAGTGAGACCAGCAATAAGGTAGACACGGGATATTTTGGAGAGAGAACAGCAATACGGTGGACGCGGGATATTTTGGAGAGAGAACAGCAATAAGGTGGACGCGGGATAAGTGAGACCAGCAATAAGGTAGACACGGGATATTTTGGAGAGAGACCAGCAATAAGGTGGACACGGGATATTTTGGAGAGAGACCAGCAATAAGGTGGACACGGGATATTTTGGAGAGAGAACAGCAATAATGTGGAAGCGGGATATTTTGGAGAGAGAACAGCAATAAGGTGAACACGGGATATTTTGGAGAGAGAACAGCAATAAGGTGGAAGCGGGATATTTTGGAGAGAGAACAGCAATAAGGTGGACACGGGATATTTTGGAGAGAGAACAGCAATAAGGTGGACGCGGGATATTTTGGAGAGAGAACAGCAATAAGGTGGACGCGGGATAAGAGAGACCAGCAATAAGGTAGAGACGGGAGTAGTAGTAGGGGGTCTCTATCCCTCGGAATGTGGCATATTTTGTGGTATGAAATGTGTCATAAAATGTGGTATGACGCGTGGTATGACGATGCCGTGTGGTATGAAGATTCATACCACCCGGTCGAATATTCTTCGTGTTTTTCCTATATGTTTTTTGATTGTCTGTGGGTTAAAAAAGAATTTAAATGGCCTGTAAATTATGCAAGGTAGTTGGTGATATTAATCATGTGTAACAGCGGCGGCAGGTTTGCTAATTGATTCAGAAGATGTCAGCCGGTGTAATGAATTAATTAGGTACCCGTTTGTATAGACGGTATAACAAACCCGGCAACCAGCATGATCTTTATCATATAACATCTGTGAGCAAAAAGTCGATATTGCCGGCAGGTGTATATTAGTGTCGGGGTCGAGGGAGGTCGCTGGTGCCATCTGTTTTTAATCAAGGGCGGTGTCGGAATAAAATAATAGGCACAAAAGAACGATGTGTAGGGTGGGTTGGTAAGTGGTGAAAGACGGGGGTGCGTAGTTGGTCATAGTGGGATATCACCAATGTGTAACTGGGGTGTCTAGTGGGTCCCCTACCATGCGGCAGGGTCGATCCTACTGTGTGGTGGGGTAGTGTGGCAGTGGTCGAGTGTGTAACGGGGCTAGGTGGTGCCGTAGGTATCGTTTGAGAGTCGATTCACGCCGCGGTTCGATAAGGATGTCCACCCTAGGCGGCTCTTTTTACGTGTATACTAAGCCGTAAATGTATCTCAACGGTGTCTAGTTGCTGCCATAGCGCTTGACAGGTTCGAAACCTACAATGTGGTGGCGTAGTGTGGCAGTGGTCGAGTATGTAACGGAGCTAGATGGCGTCATTGACGGCTCGAATAACGCGGCTGGTTGATAACTATACCCAACATAGGAGCCAGAGAAGCGAATCCCGCTATGTGGTGAATCTGTTAAAGTAACATTGGTGTCACGTGTTTCGTATCTTTGTTAAGGTTGGTTTACAACAGCTGTGATAAAAATATCAATATTGTCCACAGGTGTATAGTAAAAGAAATAATGTGTATTGTGAATTAGTTGTGCTGGCGACAGTTGGTGCTATTAATTATATCACTATTATATGTTAACAAAGGAGAGCTCGCTTGAATCGACCGAGGCGGGAGAGGTTACCTGCAATTTACTCTGTAATGCCCATAGTGCCAGTTTTCCTATAGCGGTTATTAGTGATATGTTGAGACCTGTCGTGGTTTATGTTTTCCCCCGTTTCAAACTTCATGTCTCTACTCTTATGTATTACTGTGTTAGAAATAAAAAAGCATCTCACACTATAGACATATACTACCATAATGTATACAGAAAGAAGCAACAGGCATATGCACAATATAGAAATATACTAAATACACAGTATGTTAATAAAGACAATTACATTATTACAAGTTAAGTTACATAACAAAGCGAACATAGGCGCCAGAGAAGCGTATCACGATGTGTCGCTTTGCATTCTTCTCAGAAACGTCAGTTCGACAGCCAGCAGATTCAGCGGTACTGCTCAGTGTCTTCACATTCATACAAAAGTGCAGGTTCTATGTAGTACCGCAACACTTTTTTTCTCGTAGCAATTGACAACTTTTTATTGGTCCTTATGTTTTTCATCTTCGCCATGACGATTCTTATTCTAACCTCTTCAAGGCATCTCCCAGCAGCTGTTATGACTGTTCCGAGATTCTTGTATCTATTCACTTGTTTCAGAATATTCCCATTTTCATGTATATTACATCGTGGTATTTCATTCTTCCTAGTGACGATCATAATCCGTGTCATTTTATAATTTAATTCTAACCCTAGTTGTTCACTGTGTACAACAAGCGCCTCTACTAAATATTGCAGATCCTACGCAGTGTCTGTTGATTACATAAATTATATGAAGGCCGTTGACAAGTTAAATTTGATGAAGACATTTTATTACAGAAATTAAATGAAGATATTTGACTAGAAATATTTAATAAAGCTACGAAAAAAAACAAACAAACAAACAAACAAACAAACAAAAACAGAGATCTACCGGTGTGAGAAAAACATATAAGTATGGTAATGTCAGTTCCTGTGAACATATTTACCATAAGCATTCTGAATAGTATATGAATATTTAGCTTTAAGGTGAAATCAATACGGCTGTACCGATCGGAAACAAGAAGAATGACTAAAACAAATACTAATAAACAACAATCATTTATTAACTGGTGCCCACGTAGTTCACCATGGGCGTTCATGTCTCATTCAACAATTAGTATAATGTCTGAAGTCACATTTGCGACTTCAACATATGTTTTCATAGTATATGTATATATGAAGATATATTCAAGGTGATTTCTAAGAACACATTTCCTCATATCACACTCTACAAAAGACATATTTCGCTCAAACTTAAACATTAAGAGTGGAAAAGAGTATGTTGTAGATATTGTTTTTCCTTTGTTTCTAGGGGGACTTGATTATTTGTTGTTCTATCTGGGCATGGTATGTATATTTTCAACATATCTTCACTGATGTTTTTCATCTTGTCTGCTCATTGCGCCCGCTTCAAAGTCATACAAAAGTACAGGTTCTATGAAAGACAGAGACACTTTGCGGTTATTGTTAACCAAAATGACAAATGAGAGGTCGATTAATATGTAAGTATTTGTAAATAAATAAATATACACAGGGCTGGCTGGTATATAATGATAACAAAGGTAGCTAGTTTTAGAAAACGAAATAGACGTGTTACCATAATAATATCCACACAGAATTGGTGTTACAGATTTCGCCTACTCCTCACCAAAATCAGACACCGAAGAAGGGTATTGACATTTTTACAGTTGCGAAGTGCCGTATTAGAAGCCCAAATATTAACCTCAAGGTGCGGGTTAATCCAAAGCTAGTGAGTGTCTTCATTCTGATCTAGAGTTGTTTACCGTGCCTCCCACGCAAACAGAGGTGGAATAGTGACTATGTGTAGCTTAACTGTGGTGGCACCATCTGGAGATATTAATCAGATACTTGGTACCCAGTGAAGATGACAGATAACTGATGCGGGATAGGTCGCGTGGCCCTCAACAAAACATACAATGAAATAACGGTGAAATGAAATGTTGCGTCTCCGCGAAGCATTATTTTAGAAACCAAAGATTACAATCGATCTGAGAGGGTAACAATAAACAGGTTAATCCTACCAGAAAGAGGTGTCTTATACAGTGGGTACCAACGACAGACAGCTGGCCAAAAAGAACAATACGGGTCTAGAGGGTACCATAGATCATATGGAGGTAACAGCTTCGATTCCGACGGGGTTATGTGACGGAAATATTGGTTGTTTTAATTAGCTGTGATGGAGTTTACAGCTCCGATCAACAGGTTTTGAGAGGTCTAAATAGGCAGTATTTTAAAGAATTCAAGTATATTATTACAAGTTAAATTACATAATAAAATAAATACAGTGATGTGTATAAAATTATAAAAAACAAAAAAGTAAAAAACACCAGTGTTACATTAGCAAATAAGTGAAAAACACAACGATATGAATACATTGGTGTATTAGTTACATACAAATGGTACATACAACATGCCCTCATGCAAGCGTAACGGCCTAGCTGTTAAATCACATGACCGCTATCTGTTCTATATTGCGACCAAATTACACCGATCGCCCCTCACGGCAGCGTAACAGACTAACACTTAAACCAAGCGCCCGCTATCTGTTCTATATTGTTGCCAACAATTATGTGCATGCCGCCATCATTTGATGTGAGTTTGATGATGAAGCCTGTCAGGAAACAACCATAGAGACATAGTAAAAGTGTAGTGAGAATACAAATCCAAGCGTATTGACTCTCGGTGTATCGTTATTCAGTTAACGTTTCCTGTTTCCTGCTCCAGTCTATTGTTGTAAAATCTTACCGAGGTGGACACTGTGGACCAAACCTACATGAGTGAAGTAGGATAGATACGGTTGTCATATGTGTCTTATAGGGATTGGTCATTGGTTTTATAAAAAACTTATCGATGGAAGAAATGGCCCTTATACTACAAACAGAATAAACATTTACATTAATAATAACCACAACAAACACAGGACCAGCTACACTGGAGGTGACAAAAGTGACAGTCTGCTTAGAGAAAACAGCGAATTTTCAACGAAAACATAGTCTATGTGTTATCTCGTTGGAAACGTAAATCTGGTTATATTTAAATCACCCTATGCACTCATGTCTCCCATGAAAACTAGCGTAATGTCTGAAGAAGTCAAATTTGAGGCTTCAAAATATGTTTTCGTAGTATATGTATATATGAAGATATATACAGGTGTTTTCTAACAACAAATTACCGCATGTTGCGCTTTACGTCCATACACAAGTATAGGTTCTATGAACAACACAACACCTACAAGTTGCTAAGATTGGCACCGAGTTACCAACAGCATTTCTGTCTAGAGTCAATACCACAAGACAAGACAATGTTTTTTTCGGCCTCTGATTGAGAACAACAGATATAAACGTAATTATGCAATTAACTCTTTACCACAGTACCGAGAAAGTTAAAAATATCATTTTAAATACGCTGACCACCATAGTAACACAACCAGTTAATTCTGCTTGCTCACTTTGTGTATTACCCACACCTACTATAGATTGTAGAAAATTTTCATTTCTACAACCAAGGTGAAAAATATCGGTCAAACTTATAAATGTCTCGTCCGAATTCATAAAAAGAAGGAAATAATGTTAGCCAAATATGAAAAATATCGGTCAAACTTATAAAGGTCTCATCCAAACTTATGAAAAAATGGGAACATTTGTTAACCTAAGGAGAAAAAATATTGACCCTGTAAAGAAACATTTACAACAAACTTATAAAAATTAGGAACATTTGTTAACCTAATGAGAAAAAAATATCGACATAGAGAGCAATATTTCATCTAATCTTGTAAAAAGTAGGAAAATTTGTCAACCGAAATGGGAAAAGGTCGGTCAAATACATAAATATCTCAACAAATTATAAAAAGTAGGAAATAATAGGGGCCAAGTAAAAAATAGCTTACCCAGATTTATAAAAGGTAGGAAAATGTGTTAGCCAAAAGGGGAAAATATTGATCAAACTAAGAAACATGTCGACCGAACTAGGAAAATAAGTGAACCAAGGTAATAAAAAGGTTGGGTAAATACAGAAATATGTTGACCAAACTTATAAATATCGCTGCTAAACTTATGAACACTAGGAAACTTTGTTAAACAAATGTGAAAAAATATCGACCAAACTTATAAAAAGCTCCGCCAAACTTACGAAAAGTGGGAAACTGTGTTAACCAAAGTTGAAACTATATCGATCAAACTTATAAATGACTCGTTCGAATTCATAAAAAGTAGGAAATGATGTTAACCAAAAGGGGCAAAATATTGACCAAGTAAAGAAATGTCTCGTCCAAAATTGTAAAAAGTAGGACAAATTTGTTAATCAAAGGTGAAAAAAGATCGGCCAAACAGATAAATATTTCAACTAAACTTAAAAACAGTAGGAAAAATGTTGCTTCTATAGTTATGTCAAACGTGTCTTGATCTTTTATTTGAAAAGACATTTCACAATACATAATCAGCAACGTCAGCACTTTCCCTCTTTTACATTACTGAAAGCTTCAACTTATCATTCCAGCGTTTCTGTTTAAGAACCACTTATACAGACTAATCACTCATCACTCCATACTCTTGATTTTTTTTTTTCTTTATAACACAAAGTGTCTCTGTCTTTCATAGATAGCTTCACAACTTTTCCATGTCACAGCCCTAAGAGCTCCAAACCTTCGTTGTACATGAGCTTCAACGACATAGTAATAACAACATTTATGACAATGCAGTCTATGGCTCCACTTGGGATAGTTTCGATATCATCTGAGTATTCGTCAGCAAAGAGCCATTTCCCATAACTGATATCTTCAACTTTCCATACCACAATGTCTGTTATACTAATCTTCGATTGTTCCAGCTATCAACACTGCAGGTGTTTTCTAGAAGTCTAGTGAAAATTTCATTTCTCACTTTTTCCACCTCTATTTCACTGTGTCATTTCACAACCAACCAACAGTGTCTGTTGCGAGGTCGGTCTTTCTTAATACAACATCTGCCATATTGACCCCTTGAATACCAGCGAATACATCTTCTAACCAATTTTCAACGTTTCATATCACTTAACACTAACATTCTCTTTGCTTACAACACAACCGGTTTTCTGCTGACTGGGTAAATTCCCCAACTTACTGGAGATAAATCGACTGTCCCCTATCTGACAAGACCCTTTATTAGACAATGACTATGAGCATCAACCAGGATGGTCACTGCTAAGAAGAATACCAATAACAAACGATCTTCTTTACAGACGGCTATAAAATTATGATGCTATTAAGTGTTACAATGAGAAGAATAAGGAAGACAATAAAGGGTGAAAAGAGGTGACGTGTAGTAAGGATGTATGGAAGGAAAAGAGACACAATAGGCAAGATATATATTAAGAACACTAATAAATAGATCAAAATAGAAGAGAAAAGGCTTAATCAAGTGGATAATTTTATATACTTGAGGTCATTTATAACCTCAGATGGTAGGTACACAATAGAGCTTAAGAGCAGAATACGGCCAACAAAAGAGGTATTTCAGAAAATGAAACGTGTCTTAGGTGATAAGTCACTATCATTGAAGGAACAAATAAATAAACTTTCAACAATAAAATTACAAAAATTAATTTTCGACAATAAAAATTAACAATTAAATTGCTACCAGAAACATTCAAATTAGAAACAATAAAGAGAAATTTACTGTATAATTTTTATTGTCGAAAATTAATTTTTGTAATTTTATTGTTGAAAGTTTATTTATTTGTTCCTTCAATGATAGTGACTTATCACCTAAGACACGTTTCATTTTCTGAAATACCTCTTTTGTTGGCCGTATTCTGCTCTTAAGCTCTATTGTGTACCTACCATCTGAGGTTATAAATGACCTCAAGTATATAAAATTATCCACTTGATTAAGCCTTTTCTCTTCTATTTTGATCTATTTATTAGTGTTCTTAATATATATCTTGCCTATTGTGTCTCTTTTCCTTCCATACATCCTTACTACACGTCACCTCTTTTCACCCTTTATTGTCTTCCTTATTCTTCTCATTGTAACACTTAATAGCATCATAATTTTATAGCCGTCTGTAAAGAAGATCGTTTGTTATTGGTATTCTTCTTAGCAGTGACCATCCTGGTTGATGCTCATAGTCATTGTCTAATAAAGGGTCTTGTCAGATAGGGGACAGTCGATTTATCTCCAGTAAGTTGGGGAATTTACCCAGTCAGCAGAAAACCGGTTGTGTTGTAAGCAAAGAGAATGTTAGTGTTAAGTGATATGAAACGTTGAAAATTGGTTAGAAGATGTATTCGCTGGTATTCAAGGGGTCAATATGGCAGATGTTGTATTAAGAAAGACCGACCTCGCAACAGACACTGTTGGTTGGTTGTGAAATGACACAGTGAAATAGAGGTGGAAAAAGTGAGAAATGAAATTTTCACTAGACTTCTAGAAAACACCTGCAGTGTTGATAGCTGGAACAATCGAAGATTAGTATAACAGACATTGTGGTATGGAAAGTTGAAGATATCAGTTATGGGAAATGGCTCTTTGCTGACGAATACTCAGATGATATCGAAACTATCCCAAGTGGAGCCATAGACTGCATTGCCATAAATGTTGTTATTACTATGTCGTTGAAGCTCATGTACAACGAAGGTTTGGAGCTCTTAGGGCTGTGACATGGAAAAGTTGTGAAGCTATCTATGAAAGACAGAGACACTTTGTGTTATAAAGAAAAAAAAAATCAAGAGTATGGAGTGATGAGTGATTAGTCTGTATAAGTGGTTCTTAAACAGAAACGCTGGAATGATAAGTTGAAGCTTTCAGTAATGTAAAAGAGGGAAAGTGCTGACGTTGCTGATTATGTATTGTGAAATGTCTTTTCAAATAAAAGATCAAGACACGTTTGACATAACTATAGAAGCAACATTTTTCCTACTGTTTTTAAGTTTAGTTGAAATATTTATCTGTTTGGCCGATCTTTTTTCACCTTTGATTAACAAATTTGTCCTACTTTTTACAATTTTGGACGAGACATTTCTTTACTTGGTCAATATTTTGCCCCTTTTGGTTAACATCATTTCCTACTTTTTATGAATTCGAACGAGTCATTTATAAGTTTGATCGATATAGTTTCAACTTTGGTTAACACAGTTTCCCACTTTTCGTAAGTTTGGCGGAGCTTTTTATAAGTTTGGTCGATATTTTTTCACATTTGTTTAACAAAGTTTCCTAGTGTTCATAAGTTTAGCAGCGATATTTATAAGTTTGGTCAACATATTTCTGTATTTACCCAACCTTTTTATTACCTTGGTTCACTTATTTTCCTAGTTCGGTCGACATGTTTCTTAGTTTGATCAATATTTTCCCCTTTTGGCTAACACATTTTCCTACCTTTTATAAATCTGGGTAAGCTATTTTTTACTTGGCCCCTATTATTTCCTACTTTTTATAATTTGTTGAGATATTTATGTATTTGACCGACCTTTTCCCATTTCGGTTGACAAATTTTCCTACTTTTTACAAGATTAGATGAAATATTGCTCTCTATGTCGATATTTTTTTCTCATTAGGTTAACAAATGTTCCTAATTTTTATAAGTTTGTTGTAAATGTTTCTTTACAGGGTCAATATTTTTTCTCCTTAGGTTAACAAATGTTCCCATTTTTTCATAAGTTTGGATGAGACCTTTATAAGTTTGACCGATATTTTTCATATTTGGCTAACATTATTTCCTTCTTTTTATGAATTCGGACGAGACATTTATAAGTTTGACCGATATTTTTCACCTTGGTTGTAGAAATGAAAATTTTCTACAATCTATAGTAGGTGTGGGTAATACACAAAGTGAGCAAGCAGAATTAACTGGTTGTGTTACTATGGTGGTCAGCGTATTTAAAATGATATTTTTAACTTTCTCGGTACTGTGGTAAAGAGTTAATTGCATAATTACGTTTATATCTGTTGTTCTCAATCAGAGGCCGAAAAAAACATTGTCTTGTCTTGTGGTATTGACTCTAGACAGAAATGCTGTTGGTAACTCGGTGCCAATCTTAGCAACTTGTAGGTGTTGTGTTGTTCATAGAACCTATACTTGTGTATGGACGTAAAGCGCAACATGCGGTAATTTGTTGTTAGAAAACACCTGTATATATCTTCATATATACATATACTACGAAAACATATTTTGAAGCCTCAAATTTGACTTCTTCAGACATTACGCTAGTTTTCATGGGAGACATGAGTGCATAGGGTGATTTAAATATAACCAGATTTACGTTTCCAACGAGATAACACATAGACTATGTTTTCGTTGAAAATTCGCTGTTTTCTCTAAGCAGACTGTCACTTTTGTCACCTCCAGTGTAGCTGGTCCTGTGTTTGTTGTGGTTATTATTAATGTAAATGTTTATTCTGTTTGTAGTATAAGGGCCATTTCTTCCATCGATAAGTTTTTTATAAAACCAATGACCAATCCCTATAAGACACATATGACAACCGTATCTATCCTACTTCACTCATGTAGGTTTGGTCCACAGTGTCCACCTCGGTAAGATTTTACAACAATAGACTGGAGCAGGAAACAGGAAACGTTAACTGAATAACGATACACCGAGAGTCAATACGCTTGGATTTGTATTCTCACTACACTTTTACTATGTCTCTATGGTTGTTTCCTGACAGGCTTCATCACCAAACTCACATCAAATGATGGCGGCATGCACATAATTGTTGGCAACAATATAGAACAGATAGCGGGCGCTTGGTTTAAGTGTTAGTCTGTTACGCTGCCGTGAGGGGCGATCGGTGTAATTTGGTCGCAATATAGAACAGATAGCGGTCATGTGATTTAACAGCTAGGCCGTTACGCTTGCATGAGGGCATGTTGTATGTACCATTTGTATGTAACTAATACACCAATGTATTCATATCGTTGTGTTTTTCACTTATTTGCTAATGTAACACTGGTGTTTTTTACTTTTTTGTTTTTTATAATTTTATACACATCACTGTATTTATTTTATTATGTAATTTAACTTGTAATAATATACTTGAATTCTTTAAAATACTGCCTATTTAGACCTCTCAAAACCTGTTGATCGGAGCTGTAAACTCCATCACAGCTAATTAAAACAACCAATATTTCCGTCACATAACCCCGTCGGAATCGAAGCTGTTACCTCCATATGATCTATGGTACCCTCTAGACCCGTATTGTTCTTTTTGGCCAGCTGTCTGTCGTTGGTACCCACTGTATAAGACACCTCTTTCTGGTAGGATTAACCTGTTTATTGTTACCCTCTCAGATCGATTGTAATCTTTGGTTTCTAAAATAATGCTTCGCGGAGACGCAACATTTCATTTCACCGTTATTTCATTGTATGTTTTGTTGAGGGCCACGCGACCTATCCCGCATCAGTTATCTGTCATCTTCACTGGGTACCAAGTATCTGATTAATATCTCCAGATGGTGCCACCACAGTTAAGCTACACATAGTCACTATTCCACCTCTGTTTGCGTGGGAGGCACGGTAAACAACTCTAGATCAGAATGAAGACACTCACTAGCTTTGGATTAACCCGCACCTTGAGGTTAATATTTGGGCTTCTAATACGGCACTTCGCAACTGTAAAAATGTCAATACCCTTCTTCGGTGTCTGATTTTGGTGAGGAGTAGGCGAAATCTGTAACACCAATTCTGTGTGGATATTATTATGGTAACACGTCTATTTCGTTTTCTAAAACTAGCTACCTTTGTTATCATTATATACCAGCCAGCCCTGTGTATATTTATTTATTTACAAATACTTACATATTAATCGACCTCTCATTTGTCATTTTGGTTAACAATAACCGCAAAGTGTCTCTGTCTTTCATAGAACCTGTACTTTTGTATGACTTTGAAGCGGGCGCAATGAGCAGACAAGATGAAAAACATCAGTGAAGATATGTTGAAAATATACATACCATGCCCAGATAGAACAACAAATAATCAAGTCCCCCTAGAAACAAAGGAAAAACAATATCTACAACATACTCTTTTCCACTCTTAATGTTTAAGTTTGAGCGAAATATGTCTTTTGTAGAGTGTGATATGAGGAAATGTGTTCTTAGAAATCACCTTGAATATATCTTCATATATACATATACTATGAAAACATATGTTGAAGTCGCAAATGTGACTTCAGACATTATACTAATTGTTGAATGAGACATGAACGCCCATGGTGAACTACGTGGGCACCAGTTAATAAATGATTGTTGTTTATTAGCATTTGTTTTAGTCATTCTTCTTGTTTCCGATCGGTACAGCCGTATTGATTTCACCTTAAAGCTAAATATTCATATACTATTCAGAATGCTTATGGTAAATATGTTCACAGGAACTGACATTACCATACTTATATGTTTTTCTCACACCGGTAGATCTCTGTTTTTGTTTGTTTGTTTGTTTGTTTTTTTTTTTTTTTTTTCGTAGCTTTATTAAATATTTCTAGTCAAATATCTTCATTTAATTTCTGTAATAAAATGTCTTCATCAAATTTAACTTGTCAACGGCCTTCATATAATTTATGTAATCAACAGACACTGCGTAGGATCTGCAATATTTAGTAGAGGCGCTTGTTGTACACAGTGAACAACTAGGGTTAGAATTAAATTATAAAATGACACGGATTATGATCGTCACTAGGAAGAATGAAATACCACGATGTAATATACATGAAAATGGGAATATTCTGAAACAAGTGAATAGATACAAGAATCTCGGAACAGTCATAACAGCTGCTGGGAGATGCCTTGAAGAGGTTAGAATAAGAATCGTCATGGCGAAGATGAAAAACATAAGGACCAATAAAAAGTTGTCAATTGCTACGAGAAAAAAAGTGTTGCGGTACTACATAGAACCTGCACTTTTGTATGAATGTGAAGACACTGAGCAGTACCGCTGAATCTGCTGGCTGTCGAACTGACGTTTCTGAGAAGAATGCAAAGCGACACATCGTGATACGCTTCTCTGGCGCCTATGTTCGCTTTGTTATGTAACTTAACTTGTAATAATGTAATTGTCTTTATTAACATACTGTGTATTTAGTATATTTCTATATTGTGCATATGCCTGTTGCTTCTTTCTGTATACATTATGGTAGTATATGTCTATAGTGTGAGATGCTTTTTTATTTCTAACACAGTAATACATAAGAGTAGAGACATGAAGTTTGAAACGGGGGAAAACATAAACCACGACAGGTCTCAACATATCACTAATAACCGCTATAGGAAAACTGGCACTATGGGCATTACAGAGTAAATTGCAGGTAACCTCTCCCGCCTCGGTCGATTCAAGCGAGCTCTCCTTTGTTAACATATAATAGTGATATAATTAATAGCACCAACTGTCGCCAGCACAACTAATTCACAATACACATTATTTCTTTTACTATACACCTGTGGGCAATATTGATATTTTTATCACAGCTGTTGTAAACCAACCTTAACAAAGATACGAAACACGTGACACCAATGTTACTTTAACAGATTCACCACATAGCGGGATTCGCTTCTCTGGCTCCTATGTTGGGTATAGTTATCAACCAGCCGCGTTATTCGAGCCGTCAATGACGCCATCTAGCTCCGTTACATACTCGACCACTGCCACACTACGCCACCACATTGTAGGTTTCGAACCTGTCAAGCGCTATGGCAGCAACTAGACACCGTTGAGATACATTTACGGCTTAGTATACACGTAAAAAGAGCCGCCTAGGGTGGACATCCTTATCGAACCGCGGCGTGAATCGACTCTCAAACGATACCTACGGCACCACCTAGCCCCGTTACACACTCGACCACTGCCACACTACCCCACCACACAGTAGGATCGACCCTGCCGCATGGTAGGGGACCCACTAGACACCCCAGTTACACATTGGTGATATCCCACTATGACCAACTACGCACCCCCGTCTTTCACCACTTACCAACCCACCCTACACATCGTTCTTTTGTGCCTATTATTTTATTCCGACACCGCCCTTGATTAAAAACAGATGGCACCAGCGACCTCCCTCGACCCCGACACTAATATACACCTGCCGGCAATATCGACTTTTTGCTCACAGATGTTATATGATAAAAAGCATGCTGGTTGCCGGGTTTGTTATACCGTCTATACAAACGGGTACCTAATTAATTCATTACACCGGCTGACATCTTCTGAATCAATTAGCAAACCTGCCGCCGCTGTTACACATGATTAATATCACCAACTACCTTGCATAATTTACAGGCCATTTAAATTCTTTTTTAACCCACAGACAATCAAAAAACATATAGGAAAAACACGAAGAATATTCGACCGGGTGGTATGAATCTTCATACCACACGGCATCGTCATACCACGCGTCATACCACATTTTATGACACATTTCATACCACAAAATATGCCACATTCCGAGGGATAGAGACCCCCTACTACTACTCACGGGATATTTTGGAGAGAGAACAGCAATAAGGTGGACGCGGGATATTTTGGAGAGAGAACAGCAATAAGGTGGACACGGAATATTTTGGAGAGAGAACAGCAATAAGGTGGACGCGGGATAAGAGAGACCAGCAATAAGGTAGACACGGGATATTTTGGAGAGAGAACAGCAATAAGTTGGAAGTGGGATATTTTGGAGAGAGAATAGCAACAATGTGGACAAAGGATATCTTGGAGAGAGACCAGCAATAAGGTGGACACTGGATATTTTGGAGAAAGAACAGCAATAAGGTGGACGCGGGATAAGTGAGACCAGCAATAAGGTGGACACGGGATATTTTGGAGAGAGAACAGCAATAAGGTGGACACGGGATATTTTGCAGAGAGAGAACAGCAATAAGGTGGACACAGGATATTTTGGAAAGAGAACAGCAATAAGGTGGACACGGGATATTTATGACAGAGAACAGCAATAAGGTGGACACTGTATATTTTGGACATGAAAATACATAATGCAGGGGAATGTTCAAAGGATGAAGAATTGTTTCAGAAGGCCGGATGAGAGCAATATTCATATTACATGATCATGAGGTGTCGGGAGAAGATCACACAAGATGCTGCTCTAAACCCATAACATAAGAGGTTTAAAAAGACACTCATTCCTTCATTCATTACTTCAATCATTCAGTAGCATGTCCTTTGCAGAACCTCGCTCCCATAACAACCTTGTGGAAAACCTCTCGATCATAAGCAAGATGTCCTGCGTCCGATACACCCATCTGGAGATCATCCGCCACATCCTGCACCCATCTTCTTTTTAGCCTTCCTATTCCCCTCTTCCCAGGCATATACCTCTCCATTATTGTTCTCTCCAAACTTTCGTGACGTTTCAAGTGACCAAAATATTTCAATTTTCTTTGTTTTATCGTCTTTAATAGCCAACCTTCTTCAATATTCAGCTCTTGAAGTACGGATGCATTTGTTCTTTTCTTTACCCAAGATATTCTTAGAAATCGTCTATAACATTTATATACAAAGGCATTTATGTGCTGTTCAGCTTGTTTAGTAAGTGTCCAGGTCTCTCAGGCGTATGTTGCAATGGGAAAGATGCATGCTCTTAAATATCTAATTTTTGTAGTTCTGTCTGTCCCATTCCATAATTTATTCAATTATTTTAGTCCTTGAAGAGCAGTTGATAGTCGTCGTTTAATTTCTTTCATTGTGTCACCGTTGTTGGTAATCAATGACCCAAGATATTTAAAATTGTCCACCACCTCCAATTTTTCCTCATTAACATATATTTTTTTCTTCATAGTAGTTTTATCTGTATGCATTATCTTTGTTTTTGCTATGTTAAGATATAAGTTCTGATTTTCACTATTCAATTGGGTTGAGACTATTAGGTTTTCTATGCCATTCTGTGTTGTGGATAGAAATACTATATCATCAGCATACCGAATCTCTGGTATGTCATGACCACCGATATTTAGAGCATCATATAGCTCTCTGTTTATATCATCTCTTACATTTCTCATTATATTTTCGGCGTACAGGTTAAGCAAACAGGAGGACACTAGTGCTGGAAAATAGAATGAAAACATCCAAGAATAGTTTCAATTAGAAAAGCTTCGGTCTGGAACCTACAGGGCGAGATTATTAGAGGAAGACCTAACACCCACGGAGAAGAGAAGCAGAAACAGTGATGCACAACATGGGAGGGACATGGATAGAGCTACATGGGATAGCTAGAGACAGGAGGGATTGGAGTGAGTTGGCTCATAGTGTAGAACTCAATTGGGAATGAGAAATATGTTAAGTGTTACAGTGGTATAATCACCCTGTAGAGTAGAAGCGTGCAAGAGTAAAACACCGTTACATGTGGGTAGTCATCATCTAGCGATGCACTAGAAGAAGCATACATCATTGCGCCGTGAAAACGCACAGCATATGGTAAATAAAGCAATGGACCATTTTGCAACGTATTCGTATATGGTGCTATAACTATACTTTTTACACCAACTGATATTCAATAGCCGGCTTCGTGGCTTAGAGGTTATGACTTTTCTCCGTAATCTCGTATACTCTCGTAGGTTATGTGATGACGGTGAGAATCAGCAGTGGCTCGAATCGCATCGGTATACATACAGGGTATGTGAGCCGGCCGCTCAGAAAGCAATGGCAAACTACTGAGCGTAATCTTGCCAAGAAATCAACATATAGTTGAAAGGTGCTGGTGTTAACAGCGATGTCTTGTAAAGGATATGGGGGGAAAAAAAAAGATATTCAATAGGTAAAGTAGCCAATATAACATCGGTCGGCTTAACTCCCCATTACATTTCTTGGTACCCAATTTAGGCAGTCTCGACCTGGGAGTCCAGGATAGGGATTCGAATATATGACTACAGGGCATACTAGCAAGTGTGCTAGCCACTGCACTTTTTTCGCATATCCTTTACAGGACATCGCTGTCAACGCCAGCATTTTACTGCTGTGGTTGATTTCTTGGCAAGATTACGCTCAGTACTTGCCACTGTACTACCGTGGCTATCTATAACAACGGGTGTTGGAGGCTTATAACAGCCCACCTTCAATACCGAAATAGCATTTAGTAATGATGAAAGATAAATAGCTCTAATCACTGTTGTTATTTGTTAAGTCAATTCGCTCGTGTGGCAATCGTCAAAAATAGACGAACCGTAATATAAGTGCCTAATTGGTTGCGATAAAACAGAAATACCAAATGACGATAGATTTGGAGTAAACTAGCTAGTTGCTACATCTCATAAAGACTTGATCTAGTTTATGTCTCATCATGTCAAACAGGTAACCTGTCATGTTTCCAAGGGATTTACTCTTAAAGCACATCACATAACAGATGAAGAGCTGCGATAGTGTAGTGTCTGGACGCTCACCTGCTGGTCGATCCTATAGGTTCATGTCGCATCGGGGCGGACTCATATTTATAAAATTGGCCTTGCCTCCCAGGTCGACCCAGCCTAAAATGGATACCTGGAAATGCCTTGGGTAGTAAAGGCGGTCGGAATGATACTGACTACATCAGCCACCGATTGCCAGTTAGTCTATGCAAATGTGAATATAGCATAATGTAACCAATGCACATTAAGGCATGAGCAGAGTGTATTTTTAAGACTGGGGGGTTTTTGAAAATATTGCCGTTCCGTGTTTTGTATTTACCTTTTATGTTGCTTGAACTCCACACAGGGTGAATACACAACTTGGAACGGCAATATTTTCAAAATCCTCATAGTCATTGAAATTACAGCCTAAAGGATCCTTTACTTACTTTTACTTACATAACATGTGTTCCAAATTATGGTGGGATTATCATTACTTTTAAAACGTAGCACATTACATATGAACGAAATTATCGTGGAATTACCATTACTTTTAAAACGTTGCTCATGCAAGACAAGAAATGCCACGCTTGCGTGCATATAACAAAAGTGAACCTTCTACATTGAAACATCATAGTTTATTCAATACGTAAGTGCAGTTTATAGCTCTCTGAGAGCTATGCACCAGTTTCAACTAAGACATTGAATAGATCACGAGTGTACGAGAATTGCTTAAATGAATCGAGGTAGCTAAAGACAAACTGACATGTAATCTAACGATGCCTTTTGTAAGTTATATAATTGTTGTATATTCAGTTCACTGTTTAAGATGGAACTTGCTAATCATTGATTGTTTGATTGTTATAATAAGAACTCTTCGTTATACGCTTTCACACTGTCAGTTAATAATCAAACCCTTTACTTTAGATGCAGTAAGTAACGGACACATCTTCACGCCTTCTGGTATATTGGATACATGACCGCTAGCCTCATATGTGTATAGACCAGGCTGCACTCTGTGGATTATGTGATCAATAGTACGGCTGCCGCCTTTATTTTCCATCGTATTTCCTGGTACCGAGTCTAGGCTGTGTTGACTTGGGAGCCCAGGTCTATTTTTGAAATTCCCAGTCCATATGGATTCGAACATATGATTACCGGACTGGCAAGCAGTTCTAACTACTACACTACTTAAGCTCCCTTATCTGTAGACAACACTGAGCTAATTTCATCTCGAAAACCACTATGTGGTACTGGTCAGGTGGCCAATATGTTTATGTCATTCTGTAGCGATTGTCTTGCCTTGCATTCTCTTATAACCTAGCCAGACATTGGGGCAATCTGTCTCACTTGTTTCCGCGTGTCTATCCCTTCTTGTTATTACGGGCGTCCAGACAAACCGTTTGCACTCTTGATGTCTGTTTTTCCAGACACAAGTGGCTGCCTCTCACACTCACTGAGCTAATATGTAACATTCTGTATGCCTGAGCTTGTTGTATTGTGATTTAGGTGTCTTGATCAAATTCAAACCATGTGCAGCCAAACGCTCTCCAGGTGTGATTTCCCGATTAGACTGAAACCTCACGATTCCAGTTTCCCATTTTCAGACATACGACAGCACACAAGTCTGGCCTATCCGGTCACAATGAAAGAGCACTAGTAAAAGCAAATGATATGATTTCTGCTGGATAAGCTGGAACAGTGAATTATTATGTCTTTCTCTTATATGTATGGCAAGCAACGTAACAATTATTTCGTTTATATCAATTTGAAAAGAAAATTAGACTAAGGTTTCATCTATACATATTGTACATTTAACTCTTTCTTTTCCAGACTGCTGTAACTAAAATAAAATACGCTGTATCAGAATGAGTAAAAATAATAATTGCTTGGGATGAAGACGACACCTATAGTAAACACTTTTAAAGTTCCAGCTCCGTTAAAGTTTGTCTTCCTTTGTCTTGTAAAGTTAGTTGCATATCCTTTACAGGACATCGCAGTCAACCACAGTAATTTTCGGCTATTTATGATTTCTTGGCAAGTTTACGTTCAGTAATTTGCCATTTCTTTCTGAACGACCGGCCCTCATACCATTATATGAAAACAAACGCAAGGCGATATGACGCCAAATCGGTCGCAGCTGTGTTTCGAACGCGATACGTGGGATTACGAATTGCATTCGTAACCTCTTCGCCACAGAGCGGGTAGGCTGTTGTAACTAAAAATAAATACTCTGGACCAGAAAAAGTAAACATAATAATTGCTTGGGATTGAAGAAGACAGCGATGGTAGTCACGTTTAACGTACCAATTCTGCTAAAGTTTGTTTAGCCTTTGTGAAGGATCACGTTTATTGCACTCGAATATCTCCATAAGTTCTGCAGTCTCCTCGAACAGATCATGCAAAGAAAATCTCAGCACAGTGCACGAACGTAGCAATGGTGAGAATCCACATTTATGTATAGCAGCTGTAAATTGTTGTGGGTCAGTTTACGCATTGAAAAGCTTGCCTGGGTAGCGATCTCATCGGTCTGCTGTTCTCGATTGCCAGCTGTTAAGAGATTTTTAACATTCGCATTAACATACGAATCCTCACAGTTTTTTCACCCGAACCAGTTCCCTAGATCCATGAGAAATATGCAATCCTTTTTTCTTAATTAGTATTAAAACTATTCCAAACAGCCTACACCTAGAGACGAACCTGGTCTGCTTGAGAAAGAGACGCAACCTATGATCCATTCTTACCCCTGATATGTTAAAGTTAGGGAAAGTAATACCTGGAGGGACTGAATGAATAAAGAAATCTAGAGGTAGTTTGATCTTAAATGAAGACACCGATCTATGTATGAGGATTTACTTGCTAAAAAAAGGTTGTTTTTCCTTCTTCTTCTCTTCCGCTCCTTCTTCCTCTTCCTTTCATACCCCATTAGATCATAGGCCCTTAATTAAATCACACTAACCCCTTTGTAGAAGCGTTATGAGTATATGAACTTCTTAGCTAATGTTTTCTATGGAATAAGTTGACCAGTCCCAGGTCAACTTTTCATGGTTTACCTCTTACCACATGGTAGGTTCCAGCGCTTTTATTCTTTGCTCTCATTTCGGCCACAGTAACACTAGTGTTGTCTCAAATTATGCCAAACGCTTCGTTAAAAATGCTGTTCCTAATTCAGCGTGCCTCAAAGCAGATGACGTTGCAAACAAATAATGTTGACAGATAATCCTACAACGTACACTGAAAGACATTAACTATATTCTCCACGAATGTCATCTCTCACCTATTGATCGAAACGCACGATCTGTGATACTTCTCCACCAGAAACAGGCTTCACCTCGTTTACATAAACGGAAAACAAAGAGCGCTTTCGCAACAGGAGTTCAAATACACATATTCACGGAAACAAAACTTCCTAGAAGATTCCCGGCCTCCATTTTCTATGTCAAATCGAAAAAGATAAACGAATGCTAAATTATTCCCGCCATCTAGCGCACATTTAAACAGCCGTGTCCTTGATTATAATTCGACGTTTGTTAATCAATTTCTAATTCTTTTAATGTGAAAATAAACGTTGCTTATTTCTATTTATTTGGATTTCTCCTCTGTTCAACTTATTGATTAAGGGTTATCATTGAAGCATATAAACAATCTTGAGATCGAAGTTTGTATTGGCCAATCTTCATTGTTGCAGTTGCCTACATAATTGCTAAAGCCTTCTCCAATATATTATACCTGAATGCAAACTCCATTGACCCAGAAGCGTCGACAAGGATTCTGATGTTTGTATGTGAGAATATAAACAGCACATTTGTTTCATATTGAGTGGTTACTTTTTCTTTTTGTTCGCCTGCTTTGTATTCAAGCGTATGTCCGTACAAGTGATAATGCTTATAGCGTTTATATCCTTATACTGATTATTTTTTTTTTTCGTGTGGATTAGCTTTACCTATTATCAGTGTCTCTCGTCATCAAGCGAACTCACACCGACTTCAGAGGTAATTGTAATCGAATCCCCCAAGTCAAGGACGAGCATTTCTTAACTTGTTTATGTTGCTGTAATAGAGATGTTTGTTGACACAGCTTTACTGTTTGTAATATAGATGTTTGCTGACATAGCTTCATTGTAATAGACATGTTTGCTGACACAGCTTCACTGTAATAGAGATGTTTGCTGACACAGCTTCACTGTAATAGAGATGTTTGCTGACACAGCTTCATTGTAATAGAGATGTTTGCTGACATAGCTTCACTGTAATAGAGATGTTTGCTGACACAGCTTCACTGTAATAGAGATGTTTGCTGACACAGCTTCACTGTAATAGAGATGTTTGCTGACATAGCTTCACTGTAATAGAGATGTTTGCTGACATAGCTTCATTGTAATAGACATGTTTGCTGACACAGCTTCACTGTAATAGAGATGTTTGCTGACACAGCTTCACTGTAATAGAGATGTTTGCTGACATAGCTTCACTGTAATAGAGATGTTTGCTGACATAGCTTCACTGTAATAGAGATGTTTGCTGACACAGCTTCACTGTAATAGAGATGTTTGCTGACACAGCTTCACTGTAATAGAGATGTTTGCTGACATAGCTTCACTGTAATAGAGATGTTTGCTGACACAGCTTCACTGTAATAGAGATGTTTGCTGACACAGCTTCACTGTAATAGAGATGTTTGCTGACATAGCTTCACTGTAATAGAGATGTTTGCTGATACAGCTTGACAGTTTGCAATAGAGATGTTTGCTGTCACAGCTTCACTGTAATAGAGATGTTTGCTGACATAACTTCACTGTAATAGGTATATTTTCTGACCAATAGAGATGTTTGTTGACATAGCTTGACTGTTTGTAGTAGATAGTGTGATTGTGGAAATGACCATGTGTTCACATGCATCCATTGTAAACGAACACTGTTTTTTTTTTAAATTCGCATATTCTTTTGCAGGACATCGCTGTCAACAGCAGCATCTTTCAGCTGTCTGTTCATTTCTTGGCAAGATTACGCTCAGTAGTTTGCCATTGCTTTCTGAGCGGCCGGCTCAGTTATCCCGCATGTCACCAGCGGGGGACGAACCGCTCCCAGTTCTCGCCCGCTACGAGACTCTGCGTGGTAAACGGGATTACGGAGAAAGTGGTGTAACCCCTCGGCCAGAGAGACCGGCAACGAACACTTACTAGAATTGAACTGATCAGTCACTTTCGCTACCACCATTGGTCGTAATTACTATGCTTCTTTTGTTAACACAATGTAGCAAACTATCGTTTGTAAAGACGGCAAGGTGGCTGTCAGAAGTTGGATGTTTGAAGAGTAGAAGTTGGATATGTTTGAAGAGTAGAAGTTGGATATGTTTGAAGACCAGAAGTTGGATATGTTTCAAGAGTAGAATATAGACGCGTTGAAGAGTAGAAATTGGATATGTTTTAAGAATAGAAAATAGATGTTTTGAAGAGGAGAATTTATATATGTTTTAATAGTTAAAGTTGGATATGTTTAAAGAATTGAAAATAGATGCTTTGAAGAGTAGAAGTTGGATATGTTTTAAAAGTAAAATTTGGATATGGTTGGTGAGTAGAAGTTGGATATGTTTGAAGAGTTAAAGATAGATGCTTTAAAGAGTAGATATTCGATATATTTAAATTTTATAAGTTGGATATTTTTTTCTTAAAAGTACTAGTTGAATTTGTTTCAAGAGTAGAAGGAGAATAACTTACAGAGCAGAAATTATATTTTTGGAGAGCAGAAGGTGAATATCTTTTAGTGCAGAAATTATATGTTTGGGGAGTAGAGGTGTGATATCTTTGAAGAGATGCTGCTTGTCCTTATAAACTAAACCTTCTTTTCATGTCTAGAGGCGCTAGCGTACTTGAATATAAAGCAACCTCTGCCTTTTCTGTCGAGCGTTGATACTGAACTTGGATATGAAGTAAACGACTTTTTGTCACGCGAGGGGCTGTTGTTAATATGAAGCTAGCCAGCCAGTACATTAAGTCAGGAGTATTATTCCAGCCATAAACCAGACACCAATAACAGAAAAGGATATATCAAATATATACCTAGTTGTGCCACAGAAGTATACGCTTGCAATATTGATTTCCAGTAAAAATATTTGTCGAGACGTTCGTGCCAGGAAATAATGTTTCATCTTAGACACATTATGAAAGTAGGGAAAATGTTTACTTTCTTATTGCCTACTAATATTTTATAGAACTTTCCCTTTAAGACAGGAATATTCTAGATCGATATTTCCATAAATTTATAAACAGCATTAGTATAACTCTTATAGCCGTTGTAGCGTAGTGGCTAGACGCTCGTCTGCCGGTCCGATGGTCATCTGTTCGATCCGCACCAGGGCGCATTCGGAATTGCTTTTAATTGATCAGTGCTCTAAGGTGAAAGAACTGTTTGAAAGAAAATAAACTAAACATACAATCATGAAAAGTCAGAGCCGATCCTTAAAGGTGTTGTGAAACAGGAATCGTATGCACTTCTTTGGGGCTGAGTGGTCTCCGAGGTATGGTGTCCGCCTCGAGTGCTGGCGGTCCCGGGTTGAAGCCCCGGTAAGGGCCGGGATTTTTTTAACGAGGATTTCTAGTAACAAAAATTTCCCCTGGTCTCTGAGTAATGAGATTGGACGCCCGGTGTATTGTTGCGCACGTAAAAAATTCCCTTGGCAGTTGGAAATCGAAAATGAGTAGCCTAACGGCTCTTCCGGGGCAAAATTTTGAGTTAAAAATCTACCCAAAGTATGTCAGGACCCTCACCTGTGCTACGGAGTGCGTGCACTGAGCTGAGATTTTCCGGACTCAGGCTTGAGTTTGTAGTAGAACGGAACACTAGTGGGTTACACCCTTGTGTCGTGATGTTGATCCGTCGACTAAACTAAACTAAACTAAGTGCTCCAAGGTAGATATAATTTAGAACATTTTCTGGTGTCACAAAAGGTTTCGCTGTTTTGCACGGCATTTGGACTAATGATCGTCCATGCCGCACGAATGACACTAAGTTCTCCTGCTGGGCACGGTTAAAAGAATTCGATGGCTGGTGTTTTGACCCCTGTAATATTTAAATTAATAATAGCGGGATAGGGTTAATAAAGCTCCCCCACCTGCCTCCGGAGTTCTTTAGAGGGAATACTTTCACATTTGGATCTTCGGTGGCATGATTGGCAATTGCCTTAATGTCTTCTGGCTTCATTGCCTTTGGGATCCAGTGCAAAGTTAGTCTTTGCCTTTCTTTATACCAATGTTCCAGAAAAATATTAATGTTCGTGTTTGGTATCTATAATTGATGTTTGCTGTTAAGGTCACAAACCGCCGTGTCGGTAATTCATACCTATGGAGACTGCTATTTCGCCTGGTGGATCGCCAGCCAGTCCAGCGAGCGTGCTCACTCTGAACGCCGGCGTCGACTTGGCGGCGCCTTCAGGGTCGGAGATGGACACAACAATCGTACCTGTGCGGTGGATTTGGTTCCAATGGAGCACATCTGAAGTTAGTGTGAGCAATGAACTTGCAGTCATTTTTACGGCTGGCTGAGATGATGATAATTTACAAACTTGTAAAAAGTTAAACTGGTGAAAACTTTCTTGAGGGTCTTTAAAAATACTGGGCATTTAAAAAAAAAAAAAATTAATTTGAAGGTTGACGAACCTTATTGATCACGGTAACTCACGTACCAGAGTCTTGTTTTTTTAAGCGCTCATGGTTCCCCAGATGGGTCGGCTCTGGTCCCCACGTCCCTGTGTGTCATTCTAATGACCGTTCCTGCTAGTGACCCTAACAAGATCAAGTGCAGATACTACACTTTGATATTAGCAAAAGAAGAACAGATACTTTGTTTTCTTTTTCCGCTCGCTCGCTTTGAACTCAAGCGTAGTCCATACACACCACTTCTAGTAGTTCTGGACTGAATTTTGCGTGTCGATTAGCTTTGCTTTTTAACAGTGTCCCTCGCCGTCAGACGAACCCACTCCGACTTCAGAGGTATTTATAATTAACTTCCCCAAGTCAAGGAAGATAGGTTTGGAGTCTTCGTGGCGAAGTGGTCAAGCCATTTAACTCGGGCTCCTAAGGTTGTGGGTTCGATTCCGGGCCGAGTCCTTCGGTTCACGAATTAAATTTTTCGGAGACTACTGTGGGTCGTCGCTAGAGCTACGGAGTTCGTGCTTTGTGCGACGCTTTCCGCGCTGCGGAAAGAGACCGAGCCATATGGGATAAAAGCCGGTGCAATGAAGTCGACCCTGTCGACTTTTAAGCGACTTTTAGGTCAACATTTTAGTCCGACCGTCCGGTGTAGGGGTTGAACCTCTTACCTCGGCATCAGCACACCTGATTTTAAGAACACGCGTTCTTACCCAGTCGGCAATGCTGACCTATATATATATATATATATATATATATATATATATATATATATATATATATATATATATCATAAACCAATATCCAACCAAGTAATGCAGATCCAGCCAGTCAGTCAACCTGCTCGTGTCCCACACACCAGCAATTCCACTGCGAAAAACTCAACAGATGCTTTGTATTTTGGGTGGTTAAATAAAAGCTTGTCACTTCGTTCAAATCATAGCAACGTCTAAAAACTGCCATATCACACATTGATTGAGTTTAGGCACATATTTTTTTTTTTAAATTCACATAAAATGAAGCAACTGGATGAGGGGAAACCCCACACATAGATATGACCCTCCAGAAAACATAGCAACAGTGGAAACGCTAGAAGGAAGCGGAATGCAACAATAACAACTGACAATGCATGACTGCATATCAACAACTGCTAATCAATATATCCTATATATCTTTGTGTTTTATTATATACCTAAACACAATTGATGTATGATATGGCAGTTTTTAGACGTCGCTATGATTTGGGCGGAGTGACAAGCTTCCATTTAATCACCTAAAATACAAAGTATCTGTTGGAGTCTTTGGCAATGGAATTTCTGGTGTGGTGGGAGGCGAGCAGGTTGACTGATTGGCTGTTTCTGCATCACTTGGTTGGATATTGGTGCATGCTGCGTCAGATGTTACCCTGGCCCTTTGTAGTCGTGTGTTTAGTACAGTAGAACCAATAGATTATCACGGCTTGGCGGAGAATGGTGCTGCAGGGAGTGACCAGACGGTTTGACCGACACTCAGAACTCCGAGGACAGGCCAAACGGACACATAATCAGACTGTTACTGGTACCATTAGTATAGGGACTCTTCGCTGGCTGTTGCAGATTAGGACGGTGTACGTATGAAGATGTCCATCCATCGTTGTCACTATTAACAATGTATTACACTCCGTCTTCATAAATAAAGTAGCAAAGAATTACAGCAGCTGTATGTTTCTAAATATAGTTAGTGTGTTTTCTAGCCACTCTTCCTGCCTCTCTCTCTCTATCTGTCTGTCTGTCTGTCTGTCTGTCCGTCCGTCCGTCCGTCCGTCCGTCCGTCCGTCCGTCCGTCCGTCCGTCCGTCCGTCCGTCCGTCCGTCTGTCTGTCTGTCTGTCTGTCTGTCTCCCTACTTATCTCTCGGTCCTTGTGGGTAAACCGTCTAATTATATTATCGGGTACATCAATCTCTAGTGACCTCATGAGGACATCTCATTACTACTATGTCGCGGATACTGACTGGCATACATAGACGACAAAATAAAGACGAAGAAACTAAAAGGCTGTCTAGCCAATACATTAGAACATGCGCCTCAAAATAACAACATTCCCGATTTGAATAAACAAGTATGTTGACGAAGAACATGATAGCCATAGTTTTACAATGGTACAATCCTAGCTGGGTCTCGTGTTAACATTATACCATAGCCTGGTGTCTCTAATGACATAATTATTGCCGACATCTCGAGCCGAAAACTTCCCTAAGAGGAAGCCCCTTCCATAGTCGCTAATAGATTCGTGTGGAAATATTTCTCAGTAAGGATTCTAACCTTAGTTATTGTACCCACTAGAGACTATGTCGTTGTTGTTGTTTTTATTTTTTCAAATGTATTATGTGCATATTGTAATCATTTTATTCTAACCACGTATCTCTCGAATTAATGTGTGCTAACACACACGCACGCACATACACACACTAACACACACAGAGGCGCGAACACGCACTCGTACATGCATGTTTAAACAAGCACGCACAAGGACACAGCGCAGACACATGCGAGCTCACATGCGCAAACACACATGACAGCACACACACGCTTGGGTACACACGTTGTACACACTCAGGCGAAAACACGCTCGCACACACCACACACACACACACGCACACACACACACACACACACACACTCACACTCACACTCGCATACGCGAGCACATCTATACCCTACCACACTTGTGTTTGAATAGCAGGGCATGTTTGTGAGGACGTATGTGTGTATGGTACCGTGTGTAAAACACTCAAGCATATATAAACTGTCATTCAGAGACTATAAATAGTGTGATAGGTTAACAACTACAGACGAAATAATCCTGCCTCAAACCTATGTTATCTTATGTTAAGATCATAATGCCTGACGCTTCATGTGATGCGGTATGTTTCGATGTAAAAGAGAATTGATTATTTCTGAGACAGGAAGCAATTTAAAGCATTCGTGACACACGTGCGAGAAATACATGTTTTCATTCACGCATAAACATAAATATAATTCGTTTATAGTGTTCAAAGCCGTAACAATAGTAAGTTAGTTAGTTGCAAATCCATTACAGGACGTAGCAGTCAACTCTAGCATATTTTGGCTGTTTGTAAGTCGTGGGCAAATTTACGTTCAGTAGTTTGCCAACGCTTTCTGAATGACCGGCACTCATTCCCTTGTATGGCAACCAACGCAAGGCGGTCTGCTTCCAAATCACTTGCAGCTGTGTTTCGAATCCGGTAAGCGGGATTACGAACTGCGTCCGTAAATCCTTCTTCGCGGAGCCGGCAAAAGCAGTAAAGCACCCTTATAAAAACCTTCAGCCGAAATTGACTTTCCGGCTTCGTCTCCATTGGTGAACGGGAACTCCCAGCTGGGTCTCTTAGTGGGTGGGGACAGGCAGTACAGGAGTTCCGCAAACGCAGTTCAGTTAACTGAGTTTCCAAATGAATAATAAGGTAAAGTACCCTTTTACACTGTAAAGCGCCGGCTCCGTAAAGAGGTGTTACGAACGATTTTCGTGATCCCGTATACCCGCGTTCGAAACACAGCTGCGCTCGATTTGGCAGCAGACAGCATTGCGCTAGTTTCTTACGAAAATGGTATAGGTGCCGGTCGTTCAGAAAGCAATAGCAAACTACTGAACGCAAACTTGCCAAGAGATCACAACAGTAAAAATATTATGGTGTTGACTGCAACGTCCTGTAAATGATATTCAACTGACTATAACTAAAGCGCATTAGGCGTCTGGCGTCGGATCCATATGTTGATAGATTTTTCTTCTTCTTCTTCTTCTTCGTTCATCCAGAGGTTTTTTTTTCGTATGTGATTGCGTTGTGCCTGTTTACAGCAAAGCTGCGTTCTTGCGCCGTTAGGCCGACACATCCGACTTCTGTGGGCATTTGTTGACCAGGTTAACCATTCCGGCTTGATAGATTAATCGGTACTTCGTGGGGGCTGTGATCAGCATTTCGCCGGCTTCCTTTACTACCAAATACATTTTCTGGTACCATTTTAGGTTTGGGCCGACCTGGGAGACCAGCTCAAGTTTCAAAATACTTTACTTTCTCTTCTGACGGCGGCTTAGTGAATTTGTTGGTTTTAAATGTTGACTTCTCGTTCAAACAGCAATGGCAAACTACTGAACGTCAAGTAAATCACAAAACAACCAATAGGGGCATGGTGTGATTGTAACGTCCTGCAAAGGAACATTACAATTACTTTCTCAGTGTGGAATGGAACTGAGCCATCAGGCGAACCTCTAGCCAATACTGTATCGCGACTCCTGCACTCTTCACACTGAGTATATCCAAAGTGTTTCCACTTTTTGAGATTGTGTGAACGTCGTCTGTTATCTGTATAGGTCTGTGTGATGGTTACACTTTGTTGATAGTGATCTTTGGAAGTGTCTCAGTCGTATTTTTTTTTCAAGCTGAAGGCATTTCTTTCGAGATATCGATTATTTCTCGACAGAACGTTTCAAGGCTGTTATTTCACTACTCTCTTATTAAGTGTTCGGGTTTATATTTGTGTTCGGAATAACCTCCCGGGCGTTGAAGATTGTCACAAAACGTTCTCCTAATTTCCCCTCTAGTTATTGTCTGTCATGAGTGCTAGATACCAAGTAACCTCAAGGAAATGTTACGTGGCGTGGCAAACAACCGTACGTACTTTCTAAAGTAATGAGGTTCATGTAATCGTGGTCTCAGTTTGATGAAAGCAGCTTCAAACTGAATCTTTTATTGGGTGGGGACAGGTAACACAAGAGTTCAAACGCTGTAAAGGAACTGAATATCCACGTGAGTAGTAAAGTAAAGTGAAGTAAAGTGGAGTAAAGTAAAGTAAAGTAAAGTAAAGTAAAGTAAAGTAAAGTAAAGTAAAGCAAAGCAAAGAACAATTTCACACACTTTAAATCGCATTAGCATATTGAGATAGACCCTTACTTTGACAGGCGAGTCGGCAGCCCGGGAGCCCAGCTCAATATTCCAAATCCTGTACTTTATCTCGTCTATAACATTTATATTCAAAGGCATGTATGCGCTGTTCAGCTTGTTTAGTAAGTGTCCATGTCTCACAGGCGTATGTTGCAATGGGAAAGATGCATGCTCTTAAAAATCTAATTTTTGTAGTTCTGTCTGTCCCACACCATAATTTATTCATCTGTTTTAGTCTTTGAAGAGCAATGGATAGTCGCCGTTTTATTTCTTTCATTGTGTCACCATTATTCGTAATCAATGACCCAAGATATTCAAAATTTTTCACCACCTCCAATTTTCTCCCATTAATGTATATTTCTTTCTCCATAGTAGTTTTATCTGTATGCATTATCTTAGTTTTTGCTATGTTAAGATATAAGTTGTGATTTTCACTATTCAATTGTGTTGAGGCTATTAGGTTTTCTATGCCATTCTGTGTTGTGGATAGTAATACTGTATCATCAGCATATCGAATCTCTGGTATGTCATGACCGCCGATATTTAGGGCATCATATGGCTCCCTGTTTATATCATCTCTTACATTTCTCATTATATTTTCGGCATACAGGTTAAACAAATAGGGTGACAGCACGCAGCCCTGACGGACTCCTTGCTTGATGTCAAACCAATCTGATGTCTCGCCATCTATTCTAACTGCTGCTTGTTGGTCTAGATATAGCATTTTTATGAGATGTACTACATGTGAAGGAAAGCCCATATTTCTCATGATTTCCCAAAGTTTCTGATGCTGTACACAGTCAAATGCCTTTGAATAATCCACAAAACATGAGAATAGGTTTACATTAAATTCTCTGCACTTCTCTATTATTAAACGCATGTTGAATATGTGATCTCTTGTTCCTCTTCCTTGTCTAAATCCAGCTTGAACTACGTTAATCTCTTCTTCCATTTTCTTACTAAGTCGTCGCATTATGACTTTTAGTAGAATTTTACTTGCATGACTTATCAGGGCAACAGTTCTATAGTTGGTGCATAATTTCAGGTTGCCCTTTTTTGGTATTGGAATGAAGATAGTTCTCTTCCAATCTTTTGGCCATATACCATATTTCCAAATCTTTGTACATAATGCATGATATATGTGTATGCTTTCTTCTCCTCCTGCTTTAATTAGTTCAGCTGGTATCTCATCACATCCAGGTGATTTACCATTCTTCAGGTTCCTTATAGCCCAAGCAATTTCATCTAATGAGGGTTCAGGTTCTGTCTCTGCTGTCATTGGCTCATGTATCTCATTCATATCCTCACTGTCACTCATATCATACATTCCACTGCAGTACTCCTGCCATCTTTCTAGAATTTGTCTAGATTCTGTTAAGGTATTTCCCATCTTGTCACAGATAACATTCAATTGAGGTTGAACATTTCTTGTCAATAACTTCATTTCCTTGAACATTTCATAATCTCTTCCAGCCTTATGATATTGCTCTATTCTGGTACAGCTATCTTGTATATATTGATTTTTGTCCTTTCTTGTGTTCTTTCTTATTTCTCGAGTTAAAGATTTATACTTCATCCTGCTATCGGATTCATCTCCTTTCTGTTTCAGCTCCCTTCGTAGTTTTATTAATTCTAACGTGTCTGATGTAATCCATGGCTTACGTTGCGTTTTCTTGGTCGGAATGAAATCTTTGGCTGCAGTTATCAAGATATCTCTAGCTTGTACTGCCAGTTCATCAGGTGTCATTTCTTCTTGTACAGACATCAAGACCCCAAAGCGATTCCTAACTTCTATGTTGTATGCGTCCGGTATTTGTGTGAGATCAAAACGAAGTGGCCTTGGTCCTCGGGTAAGCTCGGGTAAATGTTATAGACGAGTTCTAAGAATATCTTGGGTAAAGAAAAGAACAAATGCATCCATACTTCAAGAGTTGAATATTGAGGAGGGATGGCTATTAAAGACGATAAAACAAAGAAAATTGAAGTATTTTGGTCACTTGAAACGTCACGACAGTTTGGAGAGAACAATAATGGAAGGGTATATGCCTGGGAAGAGAGGAAGAGGAAGGCCAAAGAGAAGATGGGTGCAGGATGTGGCGGATGATCTCCAGATGGGTGTATCAGACGCGGGACATCTTGCTTGGGATCGAGAAGTTTTCCGGAGGGTTGTTATGGGAGCGAGGTTCTGTAAAGGACATGCTACTGAATGAATGAATGTACTTTATCTACTTGCGGCGGCTTATTGGGCTCGTTTCACGCGCTGGTCAGTTGACTTAAATGACGACTTCTTGTTCAGAAAGGAATGGCAAATTACTGAACCTAACATTGCCTTGTAAATCACAAAACAGCCAAATGGGACTGGGTGTGATTGCAACGTCCTAATAGAAACACTCAACAGTTTTATCAGTGCAGATTGGGACCTATGACTACTAGACCACATGCGAGCCTCTTGCCACAATGCTACCTCAGTTCCTCCCTCTTGCACACTACCTCAGTTCCTCCCTCTTTCGCACTACCTCAGTTCTTCCCTCGTTCGTACTGGGTATTGCTAAAGTGTTTCCGTTTGAGGCTGTGTGAACGCCATGTGTTATCAGTACAAGTCTATCACAGGGTAGCAATGTGTGGATAGTGATTGCTGGAAATGACGTAGTCGTATTTTTTTATGCTGTGAGCATATCCTTCGAGATATCGATTATTTCTTGTCGGAACGCTTTCCAGCTGCTATTTCGCTACTCCCTTATTAAGTGTTCGGGTTTACATTTGTGTTCCGAATAACCTCCTGGGCGAAGAAGGTTCTCTCAGGACGTTCTAATACCGCCCCCTGTAGTTATTGTCTGTTATGAGTACTAGACACCAGGTAACCTCACGGAAATGTTTCATAGCTTGGAAATAGCCGTATGTACTTTCTATAGTGGGAGCCATAGTGGCGTAGTGGCTAAACGTTCACCTGTATGCCTCATGGTCATTGGGTTCAACCTTCATCGAGGCAGATTGAATTTTTAAAGCACATTTATCTGGATTCACAGACAGACCTATTCAATCGTGTGTACCCAGAAATATCACGAGAAGCAAAGGCGGCCATCGAGATACTGACCACATAACCCACTGAGTGCAGACAGGTCAATAACTAAAATTGGTCCAGCACAGTATACCCAATGAGTCTAAATACACGTAAAAGATTCCTGTATTTCACTACTGCACTACTTTCTAAAGTAATGAAGAGGATGACTAATATCATCGTAGTCACAGCTTGTTGAAAGGAAACATCCAACTGTATCTGGGAGTGACTGAGGACAGGCAACACAAGGATTCCGCATCCGTTGAAAAATATTGTCAATGGAGAAGATCGGAAACCCCCAATAGAATGTCGAAACCAAGGAGAAACAATCAAATTATAAGTCTTTAAAATGATGACTTTGTGAACAAACTACACATCTAGAACAATATCGGCAAGCACAAACTATGTTTTAGTATAGAGGATGGTGCAGTGGTATGGTAAGGCGACTCTAATACTAGTCTTTGAACTGACTGAGCGATGATACCAATGATGATGATATTGTATCATTTAGTTAGACAAATTGACTGTTCTCATGTCGCTTCTTTTATGAATGATGGAACACCTGAAAGTCTCTCTCCGCGTCTGTAACCAAACTTTACAAAGTAAAGGGCCTATCAGGCTATTTAGTATTTAGCTCTACCGCCACGTCTGTGTCGGGCTGTAAATGCATCCAGCAGTATTTGTATATCTGCAATAATATGAGCTTTAATTTACTACTAAAGTGCTGCAGTGTGTCTTTGTGTGTAGTTCCCGGATGGAACTATTTTCAAGGACATTTAGTTAAATTAATACATTGTTACCTATTTGTGTCAGGTCGTAGTCATATATGGCCGTATGACAGTAAACGGTACTACCTGCTTTCTGTTTGCACTGAATGTTGAGTGGTGCTCACCAAACCGGACACCTCACATTATGCCAATGGCTTCGGGCGGAGGAGTGCAATTGGGAAGGTACAAGCTTTACCCTAGTGTGAGGAAATGCAACTTGAAGTTTGCATTTCTTGGCAGGACAGACCAGGCCCTAAGCCTTGGTCGGCAACTGGTCTAGGATGGAAGCTCCGACAGGCGGACAGATACAGTATTTCTTGCAGATCCGACAGCTTCTACAGCTTGTCTTGTTCCAGATGTATTGGTGTTACCTTTCCTCTGGAGTAAACTAGAGGGACCATGCTGCATGGGCAACACGCTGTCACTAAATTCAGCCCAGGCTGTGTGTTATGGAGAGATATAACTCAATTTTACAAACTATTGTCTTGATTTTTTGGTTTTCTCCGGGATGTGAGATTTAAATATTGAGCACAACCCACTACTATCGAGACGGCAAAGTGCCAGTCACTTATTTGTATACAATAAGCAGATTTACTTAACTTTGTAAAACAACCTCGGATATATTCATGTGTCTTGAGATATATCGTAAGTAAGTAAGAAAGCACGCACGCACGCACGCATCCAAGGAAGTAAATAAATAAAGGTCACCTTGCTCAGCCACACCGGGTATAGTGAATACGGTGCTAGTCTCGTATTTTTATTCCCATCGGCACTCGAAAACTGATATGGTCAATATCATGCCAGCAGACGTTACTTCCCAGGAAACCTCCAAATATCCATTTAGGTTATTTTGACATAGCACACATGTCAACGGAAAAAAATGCCCGTTTCGTAAATTCTTCTTCTTCTTCTTTCGTTCGCTTGAAATATGTCTATAACTGAAATGTTGTCTCGTAAATGATTCGAACACACGATTAGCAGGAAAACAAGCTGGTGTACTAGCTACTGTACAACCACAGTTTTCCCTTTGAGATAAGACAACTGATGCCTGGTATTTACGACTAAATGTCTGTTACCTTTAGCATTGTCTTCTTGAAAGACACCCATTGGCGGGTATAGCGTTATAGACTAGAATGCATCACGTAAGTACTGATGACAACTAACCGTCTGCTACGCAGGCTAAATTTCAAGTTAGAAAAACGTCTTAAGTACAGGAAGCCTCGGTGACATAGTGGTTTGTTAGCATACCTGCCACGTCAGTAGTACTTGTTCAATACCCAGGAGAAACATAGCTGTTTTTCCAAACACGTACAGCTCTGGGTTCGACTCAGCTTAAAAGAAATGGGTACCAGACAAATTTTAATATTTTGTTTGGGAACTGTTTTCGAAAGGAAAGGGTCAGAAAGAAGGAAATGGACCTCAATTGTCGTGCCATAGAACATGTGAAGGCCTACATCTTGACAACACTAAACCAGTATCTACTGTGGAACTACCTTTGCCTTTACTAAAATATAATATCTTTAGCACATATGATTCTGGTTTAAGCACATTTGAATCCTTAAACACGGTGTGGCGTTTGTGTCCAGTGATTCGATTCTCATTGTGTCATCAATAGAAGGTAGCTGGAGCTTTTATTCAAGTATCCATGTGCAAACAAACTAATCCTTTAAAACCCAAAGTAGACCAATAATGGACATGTACAAATAGCAACTTTATCTTAACTCTAATCGTTCCAATTTAAAATACCACAGATGGGCAAATATGCAGTTTAAAATGCAGAGCCCGTTTTTATTACAGCTGTCGTCATCTGTAAGTGGTTTTTTAAAATTATTTTGATGTAGCTGAAGTTTCTATTATCTCGGAACAATCATCCAAAATCTGTATCAAGGTTTTAAATTCCCTCACGAGAGAAAGAAAATGCAATATAAGCGATGGCAAATGCAATTTGTTTAAAGATTTAAAGTGTGCTAATTTGTTTCAAGGAGATTCTCCAAGCACGAATTAGTGGGAGTGAAGTAGGTTACCAGTTTGGTTTCTCCACGAGAATCGTTAAGCTCGAGATCGTAATTTAGAATTTGATTCAGCGACAAGGGCAGAAAGAAAAAAAGACATCACAATTAGCGACACTGGACAATAAAATTAGGCAACAATCAATTGATGATTATGTTCTTGCTTCAAATTGCGAGCTTTGACCTCGAAAAGGCTATCAGTGTGATTACACATGAGTATGCGAAAGAAGGGCTATAGATGAATACGAGAGATATGCTTCTGTGTGTTCTTACTTAATGAACTGTGTTTACCTATGTTTAACAGATGTAGTTGCAAACAAAATACTAGGTGCGGACCAAAACAAACATGGATGGCGGCAAATGAGAAATAGAGGTGTGTCACAGACATGACTTAAAAGTTGTTTATATGGTAGCATACATGATGTATTCATCATCATCATCATCAAGTGCCGTGCCGGCTGGCGTAGGCGTTCATGGCTCTCCATAGATCTCGGTCTTTGGTTTTCTGGATCAACTCTGGTGCTGATATTCCTCCATGCCACCGTCTCAATCCATCCAGCATCACTTCTCTTGGTCTACCTCTGCCTCTCTTCCCCTCGATCTTTCCAGTTGTTACGATGTTCTCCAATGCCTCTCTTCTCATCACGTGACCGAAGAAAGATGTTTGTCTCTGTCTTATTGTTGTATATAATGTTCTAGTTTCATTAGCCTGTTTCAGGCAGTCGTCGTTAGTTACTCTGGCAGTCCAAGGAATTCGCAACATTCGTCTCAGGAACCACATCTCTGTTGCTTCTAATTTCTTCTTAATTTGTTCATTTACGTTCCAAGATTCACTGCCATACAGCAAAACTGGTTCTACATAGCATTTCAGCACTCTCTTTCTTACATTCAGTGATAGTGACTTATTGCATAAGATACTCTTCATTTTCTGAAAAGCGGCTTTTGCCTGCCCTATTCTACTCCTAATCTCTGTTGTACATCTTCCATCTGATGTTATAAATGCCCCTAGGTATCTAAAATTATCAACTTGGTTAAGGATTTTCCCTTCTATTTCTATGTCACATTTTGATGTCACCATTTTCTTTGATATTACCATTGTTACTGTTTTCTTGATATTCAAGGAGAGTCCTTTCCTTGCACTCTCTGTTACTACAACGTCTAATAATTGTTGTAGGTCTGTTGAATTATCCGCCACCAATACTGTGTCATCTGCATAGCGTATATTATTTATATTATAACCTCCAACTAGTATTCCTGGCATCTCTTTGATCTCTCTCATTATTACTTCGCTATACAGGGAGAAAAGATCTGGTGACAAGACACACCCTTGTCGTACTCCTAGCTTTATCCGTTCGTAACTACCCTCTTTATTTCCCATTTTAATTGCTGCTACTTGGTTCCAGTAAACATTCTTTATTATTCTTAAATCTTTTCCATCAATGTTGATATCTTCCAACATTTTAATCAGTTCATCATGTTTTACTTTATCAAATGCCTTAGTATAATCTATGAAGCACAAATATATGTCTCTCTGTTTCTCTATTGACCTTTCTATTAGTGTCCGTAATGTATAAATTGCATTGTTTGTGCCCTTTCCTTCCACAAATCCATACTGTTCTTCACTAATTTCCATTTTTATTTTATTTTTGATTCTTCTCATTATGATTCTGAGTAGAAGCTTAGTGATATGGTTTATAAGGTTAATTGTACGAAAATCTTCACAATCAATTGCTCCTGGTCTTTTTGGTATAGCTATAAATAAAGATTTCAGCATATCACTGGGTAAATATCCACTGCTGTAAATATCATTCAACATTATGGTTAATATATCTACTCCAAATTCTCCCAATACTTCTAATTCTTCTATTGTGATTTCATCTGGCCCAGCTGTTTTTCCTTTCTTCATACGTTTCATAGCGTCAGCGACTTCTTCTTTCAGAATAGGTGGACCTTCTAAGTTACTATCTTCTGTTAATTCTCCCCTTTCTCCTTCATATAATTCTCTTATATACTCATTCCATAAAGGGGGTTGCACTGGGAAAACTACTGGCTTCTTAGGATGGGGACAGAGCGCTTACGGGAATGCCCCGAATGCTGTGATGTCGGTTCCTAAATCAGTCAATCAACTACTGTATATAAGCCCATGGTAGATACGGAAAGTCGCTTATAACGATTAATCATCCCGTGGCACTTAAACAATTAATTCAAGTGTGTAAGGCCAACAAAGAAATAGTGCAGTCAGCCGTTATACACTGAGGTCGATCTTGTGGAGGTGATCCGTAGCACTTATGAACTGAATGGTTCTATGTGCAGTGTGAATAATCTGACGACAGTGTTAGAGAGCCTGGTAGTAAGGTGGCTAGGTCATGTGTTCCAATTCATATCGAGCCGGGAGTTTTCTTTTCATAGACCTGACTCACTGATTGACTCAGCATACAAACTGAGTGCCAGGAGATTGCATGGGAAGTAAAGACGACGTTGGTAATATTAACCGCATCAACAACGGAGTGCTTATTGGTCTACAAGAAGTGATGATTGGTCTACAAGCAGTGATGATTGGTCTACAAGAAGTGATGATTGGTCTACAAGAAGGGATGATTGGTCTACAAGAAGTGATGATTGGTCTACAAGAAGTGATGATTGTTCTACAAGAAGTGATGATTGGTCTACAAGAAATGATGATTGGTTTACAAGAAGTGATGATTGGTCTACAAGAAGTGATGATTGGTCTACAAGAAGTGATGATTGGTCTACAAGAAGTGATGATTGGTCTACAAGAAGTGATGATTGGTCTACAAGAAGTGATGATTGGTCTACAAGAAGTGATGATTAGTCTACAAGAAGTGATGATTGGTCTACAAGAAGTGATGATTGGTCTACAAGAAGTGATGATTGGTCTACAAGAAGTGATGATTGGTCTACAAGAAGTGATGACTGGTCTACAAGAAGTGATGACTGGTCTACAAGAAGTGATGATTGGTCTACAAGAAGTGATGATTGGTCTACAAGAAGTGATGATTGGTCTACAAATATTAGGCTAGCGCCATATACTCAATACGTTTCATGACGTGGAAATTGCTTCTTAACTTTCAAGTGTTTTTTTTTTCATTAACATTGTCTTAACTGTACGATTGGTTTTGAATCTAAGTAACCACATATCGAGTAACAATAGGAAATGGCAAATGAGCCCACCAGAAAATCTTTACAAATAGCTACCTCAAAATAGCTCATATAATTTTTCTGCTCCATAGTGGAAAGTGTATAATTTACTTTTTTATCTGTATCATCTCCCAATGTAATCGTTCCTATAATTGTCTTTTTTTTTTCATTGTAATCGTTCTTATAATTGTCTTTTTTTTTAAATGTAGTGTAATATATGTAGAAACGAGAATAAGAGTGTTGAGGTGCTACATAACGCCTGTACTTTTGTATGGATGTGAAACGTGGGCAATGAGCAGTCACGCTGAAAAACATCTGATGGCAGTGGAAATGTGGTTTCTGAGGAGAATACAAAGAATATCATGGACAGATAGAAAGACCAATGACCAAGCCCTCCAAGAAACAAATGAAAATCGTACACTAATTAGAGAAATTAGACGTAAACAGTCAAGATTTTTGGACATGTTATGAAAAGAAATAAATTAGAGAACTTGGTGACAACTGGCAAGATTGAGGGAAAGATATCAATGGGAAGACAGAGAAGTAAATACCTGGATGCTCGGCCACGTGGTATGATAGAGACAGGAACACTGAGCTAATCCACGACTCTGGTGATCGAGTGAAATGGCGATTCGTGACCGCTCACGCTTACCGGCATGGATATGATGGATGGATGGATATATGTAATTTACTAATTTCTTTGCATCATCTCTAACGTAGATATATAACATGCAATATCTATTAATGTATTAAGTATTATTTTAATTGTCCATCAATCTCAATTTCTTTGTTTAAAAACACTCTTCATCTATTTCATGGTGAATAGCTGAATCACCCAGCTGAATCTGAGTTTCTGTGGCCAAAGGCTTGCGAACGCGGTGTGTGAGCCGCTTACCAGGCGTTCGAAACGCAGCCGCTACCGATTTGTGCAGCAGACCGTGTCGCGTTGTGTTATAACGTGTTGGAATGGGAACCGGTTGTTCAGAAAGCAATGGAAAACTACTGAACGTAAAATTTGCCTAGTACATCAACAGCAGTTGAAAAATGCTGGTGTTGACTGCAACGTCCTGCAAGTGATATGCAACATTAAAAAAGCTGAATGACTCGTATCCAGGGAGAGACAACAACATGTCTGACACAGTCGTTGGCTGTCTGACCCTGTGGCCTAGTGTTCCTAAACAATGAACGCTGACTCTAAGTCAGTGTTCGCATCACTTCAGAGATTCAGTGTACAAAGTTAGTTGCATATCATTTATAGCACGTCGCAGTCAACGCCAACATTTTTATGTTTGCGATTTTTTGGCAAGTTTACGTTCAGTAGTTTGCCATTGCTTTATGAACAAGAAGCACTCATAACATTGTATGAAAACCAGCGCAAGGCAGTCTGCTTCCAAATCACCAGCAGCTGTTTCGTACGCTGTATACGAGATAGCGAATTACGTTCGCAACCTCTTCGCCGCATTGTCGGTAGCGTACAAACCGGGGGAGGGATGCTCTCCAGATAGGCTTGATGGGGCAAGGGTTTGAATGCCAGAGACAACAAAACTAATACAAAACCAGACCCGTGGCAGGAATTTTCTGTGAATTACGTGAAGTGTTAAGACCATCACAATTTGTAGGCCCGAGTTTCCAGAGGAATAGATGGCTAGTCTTTCCCTCCCGCAGCAAACCTAGTCCTACTGCACCCCTGCCGTTATCAGAGTGATGTCCAAACCATTACAATAATGCGCCCGCTGCCAGTAACAAAGAGTTAGTGAAATCCATGCGTCATTCTGTGTTTGGAATCAAGGATAAGGAAACGTATCGCCTTCAAGGTCAACATGAGGTGGACATCATAGAAATATGCTTAAGTGGCGAGTACTTCCCACGGCTGTGTATCCCCACATATAATCTACTTTCCCACGGCAGTGTGTCCCCATATATAATCTACTTCCCACGGCAGTATATCCTCACATATAATCTATCTTCCCAAGGCAGAATGGATCCCCACATATAATCTACCTTCCCACGGCAGGATATCCCTATATATAATAAACCTTCCCACGGCAGTATATCCCCACATATAATCTACCTTCCCACGGCAGTATATCCCAACATATAATCTACTGTCCCACGGCAGTGTATCCTCACATATAAGATATAATCTACCTTCCCACGGCAGTATATCCCCACATATAATCTTCCTTCTCACGGCAGTATATCCCCACATATAATCTACCTTCCAACGGCAGTATATCCCCACATATAATCCACCTTCCCACGACAGTATATCCCCACATATAATCTACCTTCCAAACGCTACTCAGTGGTACCTACAAGTTTCAGACAGCTGACGTCACAACAATCACTTCGGAAATCAGCTCGACTACACGTCAGTATTCAATGTAAGAAACGTAGGTCAGCATGACCGAATGGATAAGAACGTTTATTCTTAAACATACTGTGTGCTGGTGCCGAGGGAAGGGGATTCAAACCCTACACCGGAGAGTTGGACGAAAATGTTGATCTATCATCCTTGACTTGTGGACGTTAATTACAAATACCTCTGAAGTCGGAGTGGGTTCGCCTGATGGCGAAGGATAATGTTAATAGGTAAAAGCTAATCCACGCGCAAAATTCAGCCCTGCATTACTGGAAGTAGTGTGTATGAACTACGCTTGAGTTCAAAGCGAGAGAGTGCAAAAGGAAATTAAGAAGCATTGACGAATATAATACTTTATTTATTTACACACGACAATCCTATACACGGTAACATTTTAAATTCAAAATATAATCAGTCTTGTCAGTAATAACTGGCAGCCACTGTGACGTAGTGGCTTGGCCCTTGCCTGCAGGTCTAGTGATCATGGGTTCGAAACCGCATAAAGGCAGATTAATTAAACTTAATCTGGACTCCCAGGTACACCCAGTCAAAAATGAACAGCATAAATGGGATAGAGCTCGGTGCAATGAAGTCGGTCAATGAAGTTTATATGTAAATTATTTTTATGCCTGAGACAAAGAATGAGTGAAATCTCAGCTGGTCAATACCAGGAATGAGAAAACTTACCGATTGTACTATGAACACGAGGTTAACAGTACAAAAAGATGTTTGAATGAGCGAAATCTCGGTGGAACAAACCAAGAAATGAGAAAACGTACCGATTGTACTATGAACACGAAGTTAACAGTACAGAAAGATGTTTGAATGAGCGAAATCTCGGTGGGACAAACAAAGAAATGAGAAAACTTACCTATTGTACTATGAACACGAAGTTAACAGTACAGAAAGATGTTTGAATGAGCGAAATCTCGGTGGAACAAACCAACAAATGAGAAAACTTACCGATTGTACTATGAACACGAGTTTAACAGTACACGTAGATAGTTGTAAGGCCTTCCCGTCCATATACACATTTCGGTATCCTTCTCTACCCAGCAAGCTTCATTTATCTAACGTCACAGCATTGACACATAAAATAAACTTCAGAAATGTCAGTGTGAAATCTATGAAAAAAGACGAATACAATGTGCGAAACATCGTTACAGCTTGACAACAATTTACAATCAGTCCTTTCATTCATTCGTCTGTTAAAGAACCCAATTTTCCAGCCATAATCTGTATTTTCTGTAGCTGTTTAGAATGCATACTACTGCTTCAAATTGGTCACTGAGATCCAGTCCACTTCGATTACGAAATACCTTACTAGGTAGCAGTGAAGTTCTGTTAACACTGTCTAGATAGATATTATCACATCTAGCCGCATTTCAATGGAGATAACAATCCCACTAGATGTGTTTCCATTGTGAAATAAAAGTTAGCGGTTTTGAACATCCATATTCAATGCTGACCTGGGATAGAAATGTGCTGACAGGAATTATGTGAAGAGCAAATACTGCAATGCAGAAACTTAAGTAATTGCAACCTTTGAGGATTGAAATAGACAGAGCAACAAAAGGCAGAGTTCTAAGAGCAAGCCGGAGGCAACATATGGGTATGAAATTTGGATGTGAAACTTGGACATTTCACAAATTAGCTGAAAAGCACACGAGTGCACATTTTAATATGTTGAATTGTTGAATCTCTTTGCCTTTTTATTTTAGTGTTATGCCTTCTTCTACACTGACTAAATTTTCTGTTAGCTGCTCTGATTTATGATGAGCGTGCGTGTGTGTGTGCGTGCATGGGTGGGTGGGTGTTGTGTGATGGAAACATGGACAACGACATCAGAACAATCAGATTATCAATTATCATTATCTTACACTTTGTCGTCAATCTCTTGATTTTTGACATCTGATTCCGATTTCTCTGTCTATTCTGTCATCCTCTGTTATCATACTTCATAATATATATATATTAAATTTTTTCAAAGGTGTACTATTTATGTATACATTTAATGGACCATGAAATCTGGTATTTAGCTAGGGTTGTCCATAGGACATAATTTACATTGCGTGGTAATTTATGCCTGTCCCATCCCGTCCCATCCCATCCCTACACTATTCAGAAAATTCCCCTGTTTTCCCAATGGGATTCCCATGGCCAAGCCTGTATATAGCATTACTTCCATTTCAGTTGTATTTATATTCATACTGTATCTACTGCGAGTTGAACTGAGCTTGTTAATACGATTTTTTGCTCCGTTCTGTTGCTGTAAAGGAGACACTAATCGTGTGCAGATAAAAGATAATTTACATACAGACAACCAGACAGCGTGCCTGAAAACGAAGAAACGAACCAAAACCTTTACAAAGGGACCTACGATCAGCAAGACAAAGTCTGAATAGGGGGAAGAAAGAAACATAATGCAAGCAAGTTAACAATTAAGTTAAGCCCTTTAGGTCTAAGAAATTCTTTACTGAATATCAGTCGTGTCAGCTATAGAGTAACATCTAGTTGCTAATGTCAGCCATACAGTAACATCCAGTTGCTAATGTCAGCCATACAGTAACATCCAGTTGCTAATGTCAGCCATACAGTAACATATAGTTGCTAATGTCAGCCATACAGTAACATCCAGTTGCTAATGTCAGCCATACAGTAACATCCAGTTGCTAATGTCAGCCATATAGTAACATATAGTTGCTAATGTCAGCCATACAGTAACATCCAGTTGCTAATGTCAGCCATACAGTAACATATAGTTGCTAATGTCAGCCATACAGTAACATCCAGTTGCTAATGTCAGCCATACAGTAACATCCAGTTGCTAATGTCAGCCATATAGTAACATATAGTTGCTAATGTCAGCCATACAGTAACATCCAGTTGCTAATGTCAGCCATACAGTAACATATAGTTGCTAATGTCAGCCATACAGTAACATTTAGTTGCTAATGTCAGCCATACAGTAACATCCAGTTGCTAATGTCAGCCATACAGTAACATCCAGTTCCTAATGTCAGCCATACAGTAACATATAGTTGCTAATGTCAGCCATACAGTAACATCCAGTTGCTAATGTCAGCCATACAGTAACATCCAGTTGCTAATGTCAGCCATACAGTAACATATAGTTGCTAATGTCAGCCATACAGTAACATCCAGTTGCTAATGTCAGCCATACAGTAACATCTAGTTGCTAATGTCAGCCATACAGTAACATCCAGTTGCTAATGTCAGCCATACAGTAACATCCAGTTGCTAATGTCAGCCATACAGTAACATCCAGTTGCTAATGTCAGCCAAACAGTAACATCTAGTTGCTAATGTCAGCCATACAGTAACATCCAGTTGCTAATGTCAGCCAAACAGTAACATCTAGTTGCTAATGTCAGCCATACAGTAACATCCAGTTGCTAATGTCAGCCATACAGTAACATCCAGTTGCTAATGTCAGCCATACAGTAACATACACTTGCTAATGTCAGCCATACAGTAACATCCAGTTGCTAATGTCAGCCATACAGTAACATCCAGTTGCTAATGTCAGCCATACAGTAACATATAGTTGCTAATTTCAGCCATACAGTAACATCCAGTTGCTAATGTCAGCCATACAGTAACATCCAGTTGCTAATGTCAGCCATACAGTAACATCTAGTTGCTAATGTCAGCCATACAGTAACATCCAGTTGCTAATGTCAGCCATACAGTAACATCTAGTTGCTAATGTCAGCCATACAGTAACATCTAGTTACTAATGTCAGCCATACAGTAACATATACTTGCTAATGTCAGCCATACAGTAACATCTAGTTGCTAATGTCAGCCATACAGTAACATCCAGTTGCTAATGTCAGCCATACAGTAACATCTAGTTGCTAATGTCAGCCATACAGTAACATATAGTTGCTAATGTCAGCCATACAGTAACATATACTTGCTATTGTCAGCCATACAGTAACATCTAGTTGCTAATGTCAGCCATACAGTAACATCCAGTTGCTAATGTCAGCCATACAGTAACATCTAGTTGCTAATGTCAGCCATACAGTAACATCTAGTTGCTAATGTCAGCCATACAGTAACATATACTTGCTAATGTCAGCCATACAGTAACATCTAGTTGCTAATGTCAGCCATACAGTAACATCTACGAGTAGTAACTCGTGTCGTGTTACAGAGCTGCAGGACCAACAAACATCAGTGGCTAAGTGAAATCTCCTAATGGTCGCCCGGCTGGCTTTTAGGTTCCATTTCTGAGACTAAGTTCTTTTTCTTAAGTGATTCCTGTCTCACAGTGTCTGAGTTCTATGTTAGTTGTCACTAATTTTTGTGTGTGCCTAGGCTATTATTTTGGCCCGACATGACTGTGTTGTATTGAGACTGGCCACTTTCAATCTCTATTTCACTTTTTCTCCTTCGTTGTCTATGTAGTCTACTTAAGCATTTTTATATAAATGTTGCCAAAATTGAGAGCGTGTATGTTTGTCTCTGTAGACCAGCCAACTGCCATTCAAATCACAGAACACTTCTTGGTAACATGAGACAACCAGAGACTTATACAAAGATGTTTAAATGTCAGACAGCATTACTTAATTGTTTAATATCTATCTTTGTTATTGGTGAGTACTCTGGGATTGAGTTTTAGCTGTTAAGGCCGATATATTTTCGTGTAGGTAGTTTTAGCTCTGAAGAGGGTTTGCATCTGTTGAAATGATGTTGTTTTGGTGACCTTCTGCCATGCCTGATATCGAAATATTATCTCAGCGGTGGCTGTATTGCAAGATGTCCACTTCCTCCCCAAACTCTTAAACCAGCGGTATGTACAACACCGCTGTTGGAACTTCAAAGAAGTTGGTATTCGGTCTAGGCTTGTTAACGGATTCATAATTCCTACCTGATAGGTATTTCATTGACAACAGGCTTCAACCCAATGCCTAGAGGAATCAAGGTTCTTCTTCTTCTTCAGCGTTCCGAGCCATTGAGGTTCTTTGCTGCAAATACAATCCGTCTCCATTCGTCTCTCTGGTGGACCTTCTCTTGCCAGTCGTTGATTCCAAGTGTTTGTAGGTCTGTACATGTATTATCTCTCCACCGCCTTCTTGGTCTACCTCGGGGTCTACGGTCATTTATTTCCTGAGTGTAAGCGAGTTTTGTTTCCCTATTATCTTCCATTCTTTCTATATGCCCTAGCCACTGTAGTCTATTAGCCTTCATGATACCAGTGATTAGCGGGGACTTAAACAGATCATAAATGTCTTTGTGACTTCTTCTTTTCCACTCTCCACTTTGTGTATCCCTAATGGGTCCAAAGATGCGTCTTAAAATTTTGTTCTCAAAGGTTTGTAACAAGGCTTCGTCTCCTTTCGTTGTACTCCAGGTTTCAGAGCCATACAGCACAACTGGTGGAATCAAGGTTGTATTATCATAAACTCGGTATGTTTCAAGCTGTTTACCCTACTTTCATTGGTTACTCTTGTGTTGTAAATGACACTTTTCAAAGTTTAGCTGATGAACTGGATGTTTATATCCATCCATCCATCATGTGCCATGCCGGTAAGCGTGGGCGGTCATGTTCTGCCATCTCACTCGATCACCAGAGTCGTGGATCAGCTCCCTGTTTCTGTCTCGACCATGCCACAAGGCCAAGCCATCCAGATACTTGCTTCTAGGTCTTCCCCTTGGTCTGTTCCCCTCCATCTTACCAGTTGTCACCAAGTTCTCCAGATCATTTCTTCTCATAACATGCCAAAAAAATTGTGACTGTCTATGTCTAATGTCTCTAATCAGTTTACGATCTTCATTTGTTTCTTGAAGAACTTGTTCATTGGTCTTTCTGGCTGTCCATGGTATTCTTTGCATTTTCTATATGTTGTTTATATACTTAGAAATATTGACTGTTCCAGGTTCTGAAAACAATCTAATAAAATGCGCAAAAGCAAATATGTTATTGAATGTGCAATGTTGACGATCAATAACTTCTTATTCCACTTCCTATTGAATTGGATGTATTAATTTCTCGGATAATGATAACAAAAATTGAAGGTCCCTTGTGTACCAAGCAAGCAGTATAATCCCAGCGGCAATTAAACATCATGAATAATATGCATTACAGAAGGTAGTCTGGCAATATTTCAAATTATACACTCTGGAACGCTTGTCAGTGCTACAGAGTTGGCTACTGTTGAATAGTTACAGCATGTCTACAGTCTGGTATACACACTCTAGAAACTCGTCAGTGCTATAGAGTTGGTTACTATAGAATAGTTACATCATTTCTCTATGCTAGTATACATTTCTAGAATCTTCGCCAGTGCCTCAGAATTATTCACTGTAGAATAATTACAGCATGTTTAGATTCAGGTATTCTAGAACTCTCGTCAGTGATACAGAGTTTTTAGTTAGTTGGTTAGTTAGTCGACAGATCATCCTCATTGCACGTCGAACCATTCAGTCCATAAGTGCTCGGATTCCCTCCACAACAAATCCCGCAGCGTGTAGCGGCTTACGACACGAGTTCTATGTTGGTTTATCAATCTTCTTTGGCTTTCTGCGTAGTGTTCTTGTTTGGCCACACCTCTCTTAATTTGCTATTCTCGCAGTCTGACCATGGTTGTAGATTCACAGCCATCACTTGGTTCTCTCAAAAGTCTTACTTCTCGTAGAGCATTCAGAATGTCAGCCTGGTCCATGGCGCGTCCGCCCTCCACGGTAGCATTGGTTAGTGTAAAATAGTTACAGCATATTGATATTCTTGTATATATTTCTAGAATCATTGCCAGTGCCACAGAGTTAATCACCGTAAAATATTTAGAGCATTTCTCGGTTCTGGTATACACACACTAGAGCAGTGGTCCTTAACCTGTGGCGATTTTAGAGTTTCCATGGGAGAATTAGGACCATAGAATGGCAGACTCAAAATGGCTTCAGGCACAATATCCCATTAAGTGGAAATTCTTTTAACTGTTTGTTTATTGTAATATAATTAATTTGGTGTGTTAATAAAAATATTGTGAATATAAACAAGAATGCGCCTTTTGAGGCTGACAATTCTGGAAAGGGGGGGGGGGGATTTTTCTTCTTTCGTTCGCTGGAAAAGGGAGAATGACATTCTGACAGATGGTGAAAGGGTGCATGGGCCAAAAAAGGTTGAAAACCACTTCTCTAAAGCTATCGTCAGTGCTACGGAGATCTTCAATGTATAATAAACAGTCACATTATGTTTCAGTGCAGGTACACCCACTTTAGAATGCTGATCAGTGCTACAGAGTTCTCCACTGTAGAATATTTATAGCCTTTCTCGATTCTGGTATACACACTTTAGAATACTTCTCAGTGATACCGAGTTCGTGCATTAAGTGGAGAATCTCCTAGTATGATATAAAGAGGAAAATGGGATCACTACTGTTTCAAATGTAATGTCTATTTATTTTTCTTGCATCATTGCTTCTTCTATTCTAACAGCCGAATTGTAAATGTACGCGTAAAGGTAGAAGTAACTCCATGGACGATGCTACTGTAACCATGTATGTCCTCATATACTATTATTTCGCATATTGATGTTAGATTGGATTTATTCCGGCATTACATGGTTGGTGCGCTAAGCTGAGAACCTGCTGGTGTGGTCTGAAAAGGGAGCTCGAAGAACTAATAGATCATTTCCCGACAGGGATGGCGATGAAAGCAGTCGAGACCGACAATGAACAGGTGACTAATGAAGAGAATTGTCCGTTCGAATTTTGCGAGAAAAGAAAGAGACCCCAACTGGTCAGAGAAGCATGTTATTACTAGAGGCCGCAGCATTTTCAGTCATGAATAGTGTATATAGCACATACCACAACGTTTTCAGAAATACTCTCCATATTCTGATGCTGACAAATACAAAGGAAAATAGAAGTATATGATTTCAAGGTTAAGCAACAATTGACTCCATCCATCCATCGTGTGTCATGCCGATAAGCGTGGGCGGTCATGTTTTGCCATCCCGCTCAATCACCAGAGTCATGGATCAGCTCCGTGTTTCAGTCTCGACCATACCACGTGGCCAAGGCATCCAGATATTTACTTCTCGGTCTTCCCCTTGGTCTCTTCCCTTCGGTCTTGCCAGTTGTCACTAAGTTCTCCAATTCATTTCTTCTCATAACATCCCAAAAAATTTTGACTGGCTAGTCTAATGACTCTAATCAGTTTACGATCTTCATTTGTTTCTTGAAGGACTTGTTCGTTGGTTTTTCTATCTGTCCATGGTATTCTTTGCATTTTCTTCAGAAACCACATTTCCACAGTCATTAGATGTTTTCAGCTTGACTGCTCATTGTCCACGCTTCACATCCATACAAAAGTACAGGTTCTATGTAGCACTTCAGCATTATTTTTCTCGTTTTATTTGATATATTTGTTATTGGTCAGTGTGTTTTTCATCTTGCAGATGGCTACCTTCGCAATTGCAATTCTTGTTCTAATCTCTTCAAGGCATCTGCAATCAGATGTTATGATTTTCCGAGATAACCGTATCGATTAACTTGCTTAAGAATATGCCCATTTACTCGCATATCACATTGTGGTATTTCGCTCTTCCTAGTGACGACCATAATCTGTGTCTTCTTAATATTCAGCTCTAACCTTAGTTGTTCACTGTGTGCAACAACCGCATCTACTAAAGTTTGTAGGTCCTGTTTATTGTCTGCAGTCAAGACTGTATCATCTGCATGTCTATTGTTATTTATGTATCGTCCCCCGATGTTGATTCCTTCTATATCTTCTATATTTCTGAAAATATTTTCACTGTACAGGGAAAAAAGATCTGGAGACATTACACATCCCTGTCTCATACTTCTTTTAATAGGCTGATATTGACCTACATTGTTATCAATTCTGATGGCAGCTTGTTGTTTCCAATATATGTTTTTTTCAACTCTAATTTCTTTTGCATCAATTTGTAGATTTTCAAGCATCCTTATCATGTCGACATGTCTCACTTTATCGAAAGTCTTTGTGTAGTCAATAAAGCAAAGATATAGATCTTTGTTTACTTCTCTAGAACGTTAATTACTATTATCAGTATATACACAGCATTTACTGTACTCTTGCCTTCTACAAACCCACATTGTTCTTCTCCTATTTCAAGTTGTATTTTCTTCCTAACTCTTTGAATGATAATTCTCTGCAAAATCTTCGTGATGTGACTCATTATACTAATTGTTCGATGTTGATCACATTCTAAGGCTCCTGATTTCTTCGGGATTGCAATGTATATCTTCAGTCTCATATTTTGTGTTCAGCAGTCTGGTGACTTGATCTATTCTATATTCTTCAAAATCATTAATCAGTTCTGTTGTGATTTTGTCTGAACCTGGGGTCTTTCCAGTTTTCATATGTCTGCAGAGTCTGGTATACACACTCTAGAAACTCGTCAGTGCTATAGAACTGACTATTCTGAACTTCCATCTTCAAAATGTATGGTCCTTCATTATTATTCCGATGATCATATTGTTCTTCTCTTATATCATCATAAAGATCTTTCACATAATCTGACCACGCATTTAAATCTGATCTTTTTCTATTATGATTTTACCATCTTTGGTTTTTAGGCCACCCGTTGATGTGTGTGTTCTTTTTTTCAGTGCTGTCATTAATTCTTTTGTGCATTAATTTAGTATTCCCGGTGTTGTGTTTTCTTTTTCAATTACCTTTCCAATTTTCTTCAAGTCATGTTTCTTTTGCCTCTTTGCATAGCATCCTAATTTCCCTGTGAATCGCTTCATTTGGCGATATATTATCCTCTGAATCAGTTAAACATTTAAAAGGTCAAATTGTCTCCGCATCAAATACTACTAATGGAGTGTTAAGTTTTAGGCCTGCATGTGCTCTTGAGCAGGATACATTAAGTTGGAATGCCCACTTCCCTTCCTCTTTCCTCTCCGGACAATTGACATAAATATCTGACAATTATTCAGTATCACTTTTCTAGATCACACTGACCCGGAACTTTCCTGGTCGGAAAATGAATCCTGCCACTGCTGGGGATTGAGCTCCGACCACTGCCGTAAGTTGTGGCATAGAATAAGAGGAGACCTAATATTTCACACTCCTATAGCAGTATATGCCGTCTCCCTGGCGAAGGGGTTAAGGACGCTGTTCGTATTCCCGTATACCCACGTACGAAACACAGCTGCGCGAGATTCGGCAGCGAATCGTGTCGCGTTATTTCTTACGAAAAGGTATGTGAGCCGGTCGTTCAGAAAGCAGCTGAAAACATCAACAGCTACTGAAAATGTTGGTGTTGACTGCAATGTCCTGTAAATAGGATATGCAACAAAACAATCGCAGTATATATCATAGGAATTCCTTCTGGGCTCTCTACGTATACTGTCATCGCATCTGGTTCCTCTTGTACCTTTCGGTGTCGAGGTGAAGCATAAACAGCGGGAGAGTGCCCGTTTATGGGTATACTGTGTGCGATTCATATTCCCAAAGATGGGGATTCATATTGTCTATATAACCAGAAAACCGGTATATTCGGAGGTATATTTCGGTTGTTAAGTTATGTACTTTATTAGGCTAGCCCAGTCTAACATCTGGCATGTTCGGATGTAAACACTGCCTAGTTTTGGCTAAAACAATACGTTATTCAATGTTAAACTCTAAATATATATTTTCTCTCGGGGCATTGCCAAGCCTGACACAGGTTAAAAATCCCAATGGCTGAATGATCGATTGGAAAACACAATGAAGCTAGTCGTGTTTTGATCAGGCGATAAACGATATATTTCCCTAGACAAATTAGTTTTTGATCCCTAAACTAGATTATTACAGATGAATGTTGCATCTTGTCTTTAAGCATAAACAAGACTTAAATAGATCAACGATAAAAACAAAAGTCCACACAAAACCATCCAAGGAAACGATGAAGAGGTGATTTAAGAAAGAAACATTGAAAGATATCAATGAACTTTAAAACGTCTGAGATGGCGCATGATTATATATAAGAGCCTTTACAACCTGTTTCGATTCGTGACCCCTTTTTATAATATATACGAGGGACTTCAAATGAAAACCGTAAAAGTGTGATAGAAATTACAAAAACCTGTAACCTGTCAATACTGTTGTTAAAGATGTCAAGAGTGTTAGGCAGGTGACAACACTATGCAGACGAACATGATGATGTCATGATGACAGTGTAAAGATGGCCGTCTCACGTTTGACATGCCACAAAGAGGAGCTCATCAAAGCCGATACCCCACATTGTGCCAACGGTTTCGCGCGGAGGGAGGGGGGGTGTGTGGCAACTTGAAGAGTACAATCCTTGTCCTAGCGCGAGGAAATGCATCCTAAAGACTAAATAATATGGCAGGGCAGACCACTCCCGAAGCCTTGGTTGGCAGCTGGTCTAGGTCAGAAGCTCCGACAAGCGGACAGTTACAACATTACTTTGCTGAACCGACAACCTTAAGCAGCTTGATTTGTTCCAGATATATTGGTGTTACCTTTCGTCTTGAATAAATTAGGCAGCCCGAGAGAAAGAAATCATGCTTTATAGGCAACACATAGTCTCTACAATTCAGTCCAAGCGTTGCGTTATTGAGAGGTATAATGCCTTTTTGTGAAGCACAATGTAAAAAATTATCGTCTATCAAGACGGCAAGGTGTCAGTCATTACAACTCACATTTATTTGAAAGGAATACTGGTGGAAGGCATGATTTCTGGAAGAAGAGGCAGCGGGTCAACTAGTACGAAGGTGGACGCAGGACATTGCAAACATTCATTCATTCAGTAGCATGTTTTTTTTTTTCCCCATAACAACCTTCCTGACAAATTCGCAGTCATAAGCAATGAATGAATCACCAAACAACGAGAAGTAGATTGTGAGCTTTACTGAAACACGATTACAAGAAACAAATTGGACGTTGTGGCCAAAGCCTTGGTCAGCACAGAACAAAGAAACACAAATCGACACACAACTACATGAAACACACTACATGACAATATTAAGGTTACTTAACTGAATCTGTAACATTGCTTGGAGTCACTGACGCATTAGATGACTATCAGTGGATTGATTGACTTCTCATTCATAAGCAAGATGTTCCGCGTCCGATACACGCATCTGGAGATTATCTGCCACATCCTGCACCCATCTTCTCTTTGGTCTTCCTCTTCCTCTCTTCCTGGGCATATACCCCTCCATTATTGTTCTCTCCAAAGTTTCTTGACGTTTCAAGTTACCAGAATATTTCAATTTTCTTTCTTTTATCGTTTTTAGTAGCCAATCCTCATCAATATTCAGATCTTGTTGTATGGATGCATTTGTTGTTTTATTTATCTGAGATATTATTATATCATGCATATTCAAAAGCATTTATGCGCTGTTCAGCTTGTTTAGTAAGTGTCCACGTTGCTGCAATGGGAAAGATGCATGCCCTTAACAATCTAGTAGGTCTATCTGTCCCATGCCACAGTTTATTCAGTTGTTTTAATTTTTGAAGAGCAATAGATATTCGTCTTTTAATTTCTTTCATTATGTCGCCATTGTCGGTAATTAATGACCCAAGATATTCGAAATTTTCCACCACCTCAAATTTTTCCTCATTTACATATATTTCTTTCTCCATATTAGTTTTATCGGTTAAAACATTAACTTTGTTTTTACTTTGTTAAGATACAAGTTGTGATTTTCTCTGTTGTTTTGGGTGACGGTTATTAGTTTCTCTATATCATTCTACAAACATATTGGTCATAAAAATACTTGAGGCATGAGAACTGGCAAAAGATCGAGCATCTTTTCTGAGGACCGTGATTAAAGAGACATTCTGTAAAGCACCCGTTACATGATGAATGGCGTTAGTTGTTAACATGCAATGTCATTATTTCATGTTATTATCCAATGTTGTTTTTATAAGTCTGCTTGAAGATGTGACGAGTACATTCCAGAAGCTTGTTAACTCAGCATACTGCTATTTTAAATGGTACTGCAGAGTCGAACACAAATACTAGAAATCGATACTAGTGTTAGCAAAAGTATGCGGGTAGTCCCGTCTCTTAGAGCCCAAGATGTCTTTCAACTATCATTTTAGACGGAGAACTGATTTATAACGAATTTAGAAAACCCGGTAATATTGACATAACTACCGCAGCTTATTTGATTTCTCGTTCCTCTTTTGATTTTATAGTTTCTTTCATCGCATATTTATAATATTACATTGACGTCCGGAAGAGCAGAAACCCAAAGGCGGCGAAATAGTGTGTCTTCCTCCAAGAAAAACCAGGCGCCAAGATCTGCTTTATATCAAACATCTCTGACATAAATGCCTTGAAAACGGGAGCAATTTCTACCCGCGCTTTATTTCCGCACCGAAAATTTCTCGTGTTAAAATAGACTGCATCAGGTTTGCCAAACGGAGAATATTGACGTTGGCTGTGTGTGAGTGTGTGTGTGTGTATGTGTGTGTGTGTGTGTGTGTGTGTGTGTGTGTGTGTGTGTGTGTGTATGTGTGTGCGTGCGTGCGTGCGTGGGTGCGTGCTCGCGCGTGCGTGCGTGCTTGCGTGCGCGCTTTTTTTTTTTTTTTTTTGGTCTTTTTGTTTTTGGTTAAGAACAGGGCTAATTGAATAAATGGTGTTTTATATTTTGTCTATTTCCATCGTAACACGCGCTGTGGCTTAGGAGATAGTGAGAAGCGCAGTTTCATAATTCCCTGCCATACCGAGTCAAGGGCTCGACATCAGTTGCGGGCGATTTGAAAGCAGGCCGCTTTGTAAAGCGGTCTCGCGCTAGACCTATAATGCGGTACAAGGACAACCTGAAAACCACATATCAGCTGGCCTTGCAGAGCTTGGAACAGTTTAGAAATGAAGAGCCCACACTGAGGGGTTGCTGTCGTTAAAACATTACACGAAGTCGAATTGAGTAGTTTGGTTGTTGGTCAACATTGCCGGGCCCATACTGTAACTGATCTTCTTGGTTCAGAATGCTTGTACCAACCACCTCAGAACGAACTCTAGGAATGAGTGATGAACATGTTGTCCTCTTCAACATAGGCGGAGAAACAATAATTAGCAAGTCCGCATGGCCGAATGGATAAGAACGCGTGTTCTTAAACATCCGATGTGCTGATGCCGAGGTAAGCGGTTCAACCCCTACACCGGACAGCTGGACTAAAATGTTGACCGGTCGTCCTTGACTTGGGGAGGTTAATTACAAGTACCTGTGAAATCGGAGTAGGTTCGCCTGATGGCGAGGGACACTGTTAATAGGGAAAGCTAAACCACACGCAATATTCAGTCCACCACTACTATAAATAGTGTGTATGGACTACGCTTAAGTTCAAAGCGAGCGAGCGCAAAGAAAGACAACAATAATATCAACAATTACAAATAAACTACCTGTTAACGCACGTCCGCTAAGAAAAGGAAGGACTGGCCACCAACTCCTCCGCGCGGCCTGGTGCACAAAATGTGATGATCCTAAAGTATCTCACAGACCCGTAGAAAGCTCACACTTCGAGACTTGTGTTTTCCTCTTCTTTTAATTGATTAATTGCCATGGGATGATTAATCGTCTTAAATGACTTCCCATATCTACCATTGGCTTATATACAGTATTTTTCTGTATTCATGTGCAATACCTCGTAGCGGAGCGAGAGCTGAGGCGGTTCGACCCCCGCTCGTGACTTGCGGGATACTGAGCCGGCCGCTCAGAAAGCAATGGCAAACTACTGAGCGTAATCTTGCCAAGAGATCAACATACAGCTGAAAGATGCTGGTGTTGACAGCTAAGTCCTGTAAAGGATATGCTTAAAAAAAAAAAATGTGCAATACAACAAATCTGCTACCATATTAACAACTTTTAAGTCATAACTGTGACACACCTCTACTTCCAATTTTCCGCCATCCATTTGTTTTAATTAAGGTCCAAATCTACTTTTCATTGAGCACTGAAACTGTTTACGACAGACAAAGTTTTAGATCACAATTCAGCATCATGTAGCAGTTCGTTTGAGAAGGTCGCTCTCATCACGGCCCGCCAAAATGTGTTTCGATAATTTGTCAGTTATCCTTTCATGCGCATGTCCATGCCCAAGACGTCCTTAAGGTTATGTGTCCATCTTCGTGCTGATCGACCCCTGACTCCACTTCCAGGAACGTAACCATCCACTGCTGTTCTTTCTACACCACTGAGGCCTTTAATGTGGCCCAAGTATTTTAGTTTACGAGACACCATGATATTTATGGGCCCATTTTATTGGATGCTCAGATCTTCCCAGGTCCTAACCTGCGCAGTTCGCGACGACTGCACTAGCCAGGCGGCCTTAATTCCTCAGGCTCAAAGACCCCTCTGCCATGCACCGCAAGGTACTGAGTGGCACCTTGCAGTCTTGACAGACCAAAGTATGTGGATTGGAATTTGGCCAAAAATCCATCTCACAAGAGCTTCAGAGAACATGTGGTGCCCAAACGACATTCCCTCTCTCGGCCTTGCCTTGTTTGATCCAGAGGAATGGATAACAGAACATCTGGAACAAGGTAGGCTGCAGACGCTGGCGGCTCAGCATCAAACCTCCGAGACCTATCCCCCACGAGCAGGAGGCGAGCAGTGGCCAGATCCTAAACCTTTGGGACTTGACTTAGAGGCGTTCAGCCAAACCCCTCAGGTAAGGGTCGTATACGCACCCGGACCACTGGGCACGAACACCCGTCAATCGCAAGTGTCTGGACCTTGTAAAGCGTGTACTACCGTCAGACTCCCCGCCTGACTCGTGCGGATCCCGCGATCAACGGGAATAGGCCCGCCGGAGATATTGCTCGTCTGCTGCGTACAAATCTCCCTGCCTGCCACTGTGCGGATCTCGCGACCAGCGAGAATAGGCCCGCCGGAGATATTGCACGTCTGTTGCGGACAAATCTCCACGACTGAATAAGTAAAGAAACGATAAAGTAAATGACAGTTTTTTTTTTTTTTTATGACAGATCTTGTATGTTTTTTTTTTTCTCTCTCCTTTGATCTACGATATTTAAAAAAAAAAATCTGCGGATTAAAATGTTGACCGACTTCCCGTCCCTGATTTGGGGTCGTAAATTATAAGTACCTCAGAAGTAGAGTGGGTTCGCCTGACATCGAGATACAATGATACTTGAGGAAATCTAATCCACTCGCAAACATCAGTCCAATGCACTAAAAGTAATTGTAACATGTTCATGGACGTGAGTTCAACGTGAGAGGGGGCAACAGCAAACAATATTTGATTTGACAAGCCTCGAGTTTATTATTTAACAATTGCGACATGGTTCATAACACATGGAAGTAAGTTGCCTCATGAAAAATGCGTGTTCTCAAACATGTTACAGTAATTTCTTTGCTGGTGTTGTGACATAGATTCTCACAATTGTTTATCCTCTTCAATGCTAAGACCCTACTACGTCTGGTTTCTTTAAACAGTCGCCAGTGTTATTGATTATAGTGGCATGATATTCAAGGTGTGTGACATTTTCAGTCTAGAAAACAATTAGACGAACAACAGAGGAATTTAGCATTCGCGAAGGAAACCATACATGTAAATGATTGAAGAAAATGAATTAATGCCTTTATTTGAGTAATTTTATGTTATCTTATGCATAAGTGCACATGTGTCTGCCTACTGTCAGCTTCCATTCAGTGCCCATCCACCGGTGGTTCTACCCTAATGGTCTATTGGTAGAAGAATGGGTTCACACAAAATATGTCAAAATGGATCATAAAACCTGATATCAAAATGTAGCGAAATGGTAAAACCTATAGCCTTGTCTCCGAATGTCGTGTGTTCGTTGTCGAACATCGACATTCAGTAGTGGAGGTTGTGGAGCTCGTATTTTGGAACACGCCTTCGGCAAGCCGCTCTGTGGAAAAAGACCGAGGATAAACACCAATGTCATGAAGTCGATCCGTGTGCCATTAAACCTGGCCATTAGAGCCATTTAACCACCCCTGCCAGTCATTAACATTCTGAAAATAATTAGCGCCCACAAAAATCTGCAACCATATTCTTTGCCAACGCTAATAACAGTATGGCCATCTTAATGATGCCATTCTCCTGTGGACCTTCTGTCAGCTAACTGCTTATTAGCCGTGCGGCCCATGAAGGCATCGATTGAACGTAGGTAGTCAGGCAGATAATCGGCTAGACACATGCCCAGAGTGACATTATTTTACATCTGGATCCGTACTCAAATGTAGCACTCCTGTGGTGATGAAGTTGTTTTTTTTTTATCCTCGTGGCCGTGATATCTTTAATGTGCCTAGCCTCATTACCTCCCCCATTTATCATCGCCATTCTTGTAAACTATGACATACTGAAAACATGATTGCAGTGAAGAGTCTTGTGTCTGCATGTGTGTTTATCTGTCTTTCTGTTTGTGCGTGCGTGCTCGCGTGTGTATGTATGGATGTGTATGTGTGCGTGTGCGTGCGTGCGTGCAGGTAGGTGTGTGTGTGTGTGTGTGTGTGTGTATGTGTGTGTGTGAGTGTGAGTGTGTGTGTGAGAGAGAGAGAGAGAGAGAGAGAGAGAGAGAGAGAGAGAGAGAGAGAGTGAATACTGTCGGTTAGGCACACGCGGTGGCGGATTTGTGTGACGACTGCAATCATTGGTCATGTCCACAAGCCGGCTTACGTAGTTTGGATGCACAACAGGAGGCAATCAATTTGCAGTCATAAAGGTTTTAGAGGTATAGGCGTAGATGCATCTGCTGATTAGCAAAATGGAATTGAAATGTAAGAGATATATAACGTCTCATAAACATGGGAATCTGTGCAAAATAGGATATCTCAGAAACTAAAAACAAAGGAATTGTTTATAACCACAATCTCTAATAAATACCGGGTTCGCAACAATAAGTGCATTGGATTAGTATGGAAAAGTCCTGGCAGTATATTAAATGTATTTAGAACGAATTATATATTTAAATCCTTGAAAAAGGATTACGAAAACATCAACGCAAGGACAACTCCGTAAACCGTTCCAGTTATAAGTATGGATAAATAAAACAGCAGGCTTAAACAAAGGACAAATTAGAATCAATAAAGTCGGGAGCCGTGAAAAACTGCACATAAGCTAATAATGAAAATGGTGGATAAAAGACCAGGTTTAGATGGTGTTGCAGGAGAGGCAGAAGTAGCACCAGAGAAAGACAATTTTAGAGACCTTGATAGTACCACGAGAAAACAACAAGGAAATTATAATCAAGCCAGTGGGCTAATTAAAAAGAATAATGTAAGTTAGTTTGTCTCTAACATTAAAGGTCAAATGAACAGATGGATTGAATATTTAACAAACGTATCAATAAACCAGTTCCACAAGACTCCCATTTTCATATATCCAGCGTGCAGAAGTAGAGCTGAATATCAGCTGTGAGAAACCGTCTAGACTCGAGAGAACAAATTTGAAAAGCAATCAAATTGCAGAAAGATGGGACAGCTGCTGGTCCAGATAGAATCCCAACAGAAAAGACAATATAAAGACGTCAGCTGAATTACGGTACAATTTATTTAGCAGTGTCTGTGAGCTGAAGAAATTCCAACATACTGGAGAGTAAAATATATGGTGAAGCTGCCAAAGAGATGAGGTCCAAGAAGTGCGAAGAGAAAAGATCAAATATGCCATTTTAATCTCCAGGAAAAATATTAAGCAATATCATTCTGTAGAGATTAAACGATTTCATTTACAATCAATTAAGGACTGAACAGGCAGATTCACTAACGCGATAGTCACAATGTGCATAATAATTTTTTTTTTTTAAATATAACGAGCAAAGCCGTGAAATTAATCCACCTTTTATTGGATTTCTGCCCTGTGAAAGTACCTTTTGAAGATATTGCATGAAATCTCTTCGAAAATTGTGGAGGCCCCATTTAATCCCATAGATAGTCACAAACTTACGAAAGACATCACATAATAGATCAAATACAAAGTTCTTCATGAGGCAAATCTTTGAAAGTGGGAGGAGTTAAACATGATGCATTTTGTCACCTGTATTCATTGCTATCATTGTCACCTTGCCGTCTCGACAGACGATAGTTTCTTACATTGTGTTTCAAAAAGGCTAAATAACTACAACCCATGGCGGTGGCGAATGTGACTGATAAGGCCAATTCGGGCTGTAAATGTTCGTCCACAGTGGATGCATGTGAACACATTGTCATTTCCACCATCATGGATCATCTTACGTCTCACACGCTCGGTGTGTGACTTATCTGCAATAATTTTCTCCTTTGTCTTTATTCCATTTCTGATATTTGCCCTCCATGCAACAAGTTCAGCGGCGACTTGCTCCCAATGTGCATTATCAGTGCCTGTATCAATCATGTTCCACTTACACAAATCTTTGTATCGTAGTAGAGGCCGACCCTGAGATCTCTTCAATCAAACAATCATGTGCCATGCCGGAAAGCGTGGGCGGTCATGACTCGACATTTAACTCGGTCACCAGTGTCGTGGATCAGCTCAGTGTTCCTGTCTCGTCCATACCATGTGGCCAAGCCATCCAGGTATTTTACTCTCGGTCTTCCTCTTAGTCTGTTCCCTTCGATCTTGCCAGTAGTCACTAAGTTCTCTAATCCATTTCTTCTCATAACATGTCCAAAAAATTTTGACTTTCTACATCTAATTTCTCTAATCTACTTACGATTTTCATTTGTCTCATGTAGTACTTGGTGATTGGTTTTTCTATCTGTCCATGAGATTCTTAGCATTTTCTTCAGAAACCACATTTCTGCAGCAATCAGATGTTTTTCAGCTTGACTGCACATTGTCCAAGTTTCACATCCATACAAAAGAACAGGCTCTATGTATCCCCTCAACACTCTTTTTCTTGTTTCAATTGACATCTTTTTATTGGTCAGAATGTTTTTCATCTTGCTAAAGGCTACTTTCGCCATGGCGAATCTTGTTCTAATCTCTCTTCAAGGCATTTCAATTCACCAAACAAGATGTCCTTTGGTATTCTACCATCATCCATCCTCCTAACGTGTCCTATCCATCTAAGTCTACAAAGATTAGCATGGAAGATACCGTCACACAATCTGATCTTCCCAATACTTCAGTATTTGTGATTTTGTCTTGCCACTTAATACCAAGTATTCTTCGCAGACACCGCATATGAAAGCTGTTTAAACGTTTCTCTTGGTGTCAGTAAGTTGTCCAGGTTTCACTGCCATAAAGAAGAGTACTAAGGACACAGGCTTGATAGACAAAGTCTTTTGTTTTGGGAGTAAGCTTCCTGTTTTCCCAGACTCTTTTTGCTAACATGTTCATTGTTGTTGCTGCCTTACCAACCTGATGTTGATTTCCTGATCTAGGGATAGTTTGTTATTTACCTCTGATGTTAGATATGTAAAATGGTATACTATCTCTAGTTCGGCGTCGTCAACAAAGATTGATGGTACCCCATATGCACCTTATAACATAATCTGTGTCTTCTTTTTGCTAATTGTTAAACCAAATTCAGAACAAGCATTGGAGAATGCAGATAGTAGACGTTGTAATTCTTCCTCAGTGTGCGTCATAATTGCAGCATCATCTGCAAAACACAACTCGCTGATCAGTACCCTCATAGTTGTGGTCTTGTCCTTCAATCTATGAGCATTTTAGAGGCCGCCTTCTGAGCGTGCGTGAATGTATATACCACCATCCTGATCACGAAAGGCATATTTCAGTAGAAATGAAAAGTATATTCCAAAGAGAGTGGGAGATAGTACACAACCTTGCTTAACTCCACTCTTGATTTCAAACTCTTCTGAGGTTGCACCATCAAACTTGATTATACCCTTCATGCCTGTGTGGAACGATTCCACAATGGACAGAAGAGTTGGTGGGCAGCCAATATTCTGTAGTGCCTTGAACAGACCCTCACAGCTGACCAAATCAAATGCCTTTTGTGAGGTCGATGAAGGCAATAAACAGTGGTTGATTCTGTTCAAGGCATTATTTTGCATTTGTCACAATGAGAATATCATATCAATGGTAGACCGGTTCTGTCGGAAGCCACACTGTGATCTGGGGTAGACTTGATCGCCCAGGACTTGAAGTCGGCGCAGAACAATTCTGGCAAATACTTTCCCAACAATACACAGAAGTGAGATACCCCTATAGTTGTTACAGTCGTTACGATAGCCCTTGTTCTTGCACAATGTTATGATGCTTGAGTCTCTGAAATCCTGTGGGACTTGTCCTTCTCGCCAGCATAGCTCTATTAGCTGGTGGATCTGTAGTGTGAGTGTGTCTTGCCCACTCCTGATAACCTCTATTGGAATCCCATCCTTACCTGGAGTCTTGCCAGATGCAAGTTCATTTATAGCACACTTAACTTCTGTTATCGTAGGAAGCGTGTCCAGGTGGTCAAGAGTTGGTAGAGCCTCTATGGCGTTAAGGGCATCATCCGCTAATTTGGTCTCACTTGAGTAAAGCTCCAAATAGTGCTCTACCCATCTATCCATCTGCTGTTTCTTATCAGTGATGATTTCTTTAGACAGTGGTGCACTTCTTTTGATCATTGGACCACAGGCTTTATGTATCCCCTCATACATGCTTCTGATGTTTCCCTTATCACTTGCATTTTGAATGGACTCACATAACTTGATCCAATAGTAATTTGCACACTGCCTGGCAGCCTTTTTCACATCCTTCCTAGCTTACTTCAGCTCACTGAGAGTTTTACGCGTTGTTCTTTCCTTGTTTCTTAAGCGAGCTATCTTCTTTTTATCAATCAAGGGCTGCAGTGTCTGACTGTTTGCCGCAAACCAGTCCTGTCTCTTACGATCCACAGTGCCGTAAACCCCCACCGATGTTTTATAAAGAGTTTCCTTAAGTTTACTCCACTTTTTACTTGCTATACAAATTTCTCATGTATCAGTGAAAGAGTCTTCAAGTTGTTGTTGGAACTCAAAGCACTTATCAGGATCGTGGGTGTTAATAACATTAATCCTTGGGCTAAATTTGTGTTTAGCTGTGTAGATTCTCTTTGGTCTCAGTCTAACTCTTGCAACAACCAAAGAATGATCCGTATCACAGACAGCACTGTGGTAACTTCGAGTAAATGATGTTTGGTTCAGATGTTGTCTCCGTGTGATGATGAAGTCCAGCTGATGCCAATGGCCGGATCTTGGATGTTTCCATGTTACCTTATGCAGCTCGTTTGTTTTAAAGAAGGACTTTGTAATACATAGGTCATTTCTGGTGCAATGCTCCAACAGCCTTTGCCCGTTTCCATCCATGCGACTGATGTAGTATTTTCCAAGGCACACTGGCCATGAACTCGAGTCCTTGCCAACACGTGCATTGAAATCACCGAGCATATAAATGTAGTTGAACTTTGGAACTGCCTTGATCACAGAATCTGGCTCCTCATAGAACGAATCCTTCACATCATCAGGGGAAGCAAGTGTCGGTGCATATGCAGTGATAATGGTGGCAAAACCACAAAAGGGTGCCAAGAGCAGGGATAATAGTCTTTCATTACCTTCACCAGGAATTTCAATTATTCCCAGTAGCGAATTCTTCACTGCAACGCCAACACCATGTTGCCTGCTCTCTGCCCTTCCAAATAAATGTGTAATTGTTTTCCCTGATTGACCCTACCTCAGCGAGGCGAGTCTTTTGCAGGCCAGAAATATCACTGTTAAGACGATTGAGTTCGGCATCAATCACAACCGTTTTTCTCACATCGTCAATATTCGTCAGGTCAGTAGAACATCCTGAACACATAGTTCTTATGTTCCAGGTTGTAAGCCGTAGCTTGAGGTTTCTATTTTTCTTTTTATTAGTGCGTGGTGCATTGGTTTAACAGCCTGCTATTCAGATTTTGTCCTAGCCCCAAGCACTCATTGAAGCAGGCAGGCTGTGGTGGATCAGCACCCAACTGGTCGGGGGCTGCCCCGCCTAAGGCAGGCGGTAGCTGATCAGTGACACCTGTAGGTGTCTCCCACCATCAGAGGCAACCCGTGGCGCCCCATGTCTACGCCAATTGACAAGAACTTATAACCCGCAAATGCTACCTCTCGCTTTGATTCCGAGACCGGTTAAGACCAGGGATGGAGTTATACCTCTCCATAGCGCAAAGCCTGGGCTAAAATATAGAGAACATGTGTTGCCCAAGCAGTATGATCTCTCTCTCGGCCTGCCTAGTTCACTCCAGAGGAATGGTAACACCTATACATCTGGAACAAGACAAGCTGCAGAAGCTGCCGGATCAGCAAAGCAATGCTCTAACTGTCCGCCTGTCGGAGCTTCGATCCTAGACCAGCTGACAACCAAGGCTTAGGGCCTGGCCTGCCCTGCTATGACATTTTGTCTTTGCATTTCCTCGCACCAGGATAAGGCTTGTACCCTCCGAATTTCGCTCTTCCGCCCGAAGCCGTTGGCACAATGTGGGGTGTCGGGTTTGGTACGCGCCGCCCAACATTCGGCGCTGACAGAAAGTATGTAGTACCGTCTACTGTCATTGGGTAGCTCAGTCATATCTGACAAAGACCTGACACCATCACCTGTATTATTCTTACTGATTATTGGACTGGATTATGAAGACATAATAACTACTATTAGAATATAATTTAATTTTGAAAGTACTCTGACAGTTCAGCTTGGTAACCTACACTTTGCTAGGGACACTGGCCTTCCCTGTCAAGCTAATCTAAGCACCTTGTATGAGGAGGGGGGTGGATGGGGGAGGGGTGGGGGGGGGGGTTTGCACACCCTTTACAGGACGTCAACCGTAGCATCTTTTAGCTTTTCGTGATTCCGAGGCAAGTTTACTTTCAGTAGTTTGCCATTGCTTTCTGAACGACCGGCACCCATACCATTTCATTAAAACAAAAAACAAAGCAATACGCTCTGCTGCCAAATCGCCCGAACACGGTATGCAGGATTATGAACTGCGTCCGTAACTTTTTCGTGACAGAGCTGGCCATGGAGAAGGGAGACAATAAGATTAAATCAATCAAAAGGTAAACCGATATTCGGCTGTTGAAACCTCACATTAAGAGGTGGAATGCTATACATATATGTAAGTAGACAAAGATGGGAAGTGGAGTTATTAAAATAAGAATACACAAGAAAAGAAAAGTTTTCATAGCACTGGGAAATGTCAACAGAAATTAAATTTAATACCAAACGTTAATATTTAATACATAACTCTAACTACGAATCAATAATGCGCTATGAACTAGAACCACGGAGAAAGTCTGAAAGAATTACTAATATAATGCAGACGTTCATTAACTTATTCCTGCGCAGAACAGAAGTACTAAACTGGTATGACAGAATCACTAATGTAGACCTAATGAAGAGAACGAAACAAATTCCAGCCAATCAGAAGGGCTGGAAAATATGTTGTTACTAGGTAGGGTACTCAATGAGAAAATTTGTTAATAGTATAACACTATGGTCGGTCTCCCTGGCCAAGGAGCTAACGACATTGTTCATATACCCGTATATTCACGTGGGGAAACAGCAGTTTCAGGAATCGGCAGCGGTTCGCGCCGCTCTGGTAACTTACCGGGGTATGTGAGCCGGTCATTCAGAAATCAATGGCAAACTACTGAACGTAAAAACTTGCCTAGCGCATCAACAGCAGATGAAAATGCTGGTGTTGACTGCAATGTCCTGTAAACGATACGCAACATTAAAACAATAATAACTATATGATGACTCTTCTTCTTCTTCTTCTTCTTCTTCTTCTTCTTCTTTTCTTCCATTTACTTAAGTGAAGAGTTGGGGAGGGAATATGTGTAAAGAATCCCTGTAGACGCATTCGCTCTTTCTGATGTTGTTTGTAAGTTGGTATTCATTTCTCTAAGGTTGTTCTTGGTATCATAGCTCCGTCTTATACGTTATCTTCCCCTTGCTCTGTATCCATTATATTTCTTCAATGTAGCTGTTTGTGACATATGGTGTCAGGGCATTCTTGTTAGGCGGCTAAATCATTTAATATGTTGTTCTTTAATGAAGTGCAAGACTGGTTTCAAACCTAGTCGTCTTCTAATTTCCCCACTCCTAATTCTATCTCCTACGGTTACACCCGCAGCTCTTCCAAGGTATCTCATCTCTGTGGTTGCGATAATGATAATCAACAGACGTATTAGTACACAGCTAAGTATGACATAAACATCCTCATCATCATCATTATAATGTAGCAGGTTCTTTACAGAACATAGCTCTCACCCCTGCCCGCTGAAAGGTCACTATATCTCCTGCCATTTCCCTTGCCTCGTGCACCTCATGTCGAAGGCGGCTGCAATGCCCCGTACCCGTCTTCGTGCTGATCGACCCCTGTCTGTTCTTCTTTGAACGATGCCCTCCATCACTTTTCTTTCCCAATCCACACAGAGAGGAAATAAAATGTTTTGCGAAATCAACTCTCATTCTAAATCCATGATATGGAATGACATCCGCTTCCGCAGTTTAAACACGTGATAGAAACCCGCTCAATTATTGGCTATCTTTATTCGTGACTTATTTACGTATGTCAAATTGTGTCACTAATGCTTTTCATAATTCCTGTTATTTACATCTGGATAAGCAGAACTGTTATTGCTGTAACACCCATGTTCTGAAAATACATTGTGAACAGGTGTAAGATTGAGCGAGTGCACAATATTGTATTTCACAAGCAAGGCAAATCCAAGCCTGGATGTAGTTGAAAAGCGGTTATAACGTCTTTATGCATCGTGACAAATGATTTATCATTTATGGCATCCGTTCTGTAAAATGTAGCAGGAGACAATACGTATTTCTCCCTTGGGCAACTGTGCGTTTAGATTCGAGTAAATTGTTCACTTTTAGGGTGGAGAATGTATACTGAAATGTTGCTAGCTAGACAATATGACTGTCTCTGTGTGTGTGTGTGTGTGTGTGTGTGTGTGTGTGTGTGTGTGTGTGTCTGTCTGTCTGTCTCACTCTGCACAGACACGACACATACACACACCTAAATAAATAGTAAACAAATGCAAAGTGGCTAAAGAAGTATGGCTAAATCAACAGTGCATGGAAATTGGGACAAACTATGAAAAAAGACACATCTCATCTATCAATAAATAAATACAATAACAGGTAGGAAAACACGAAATACCACTGGATGTTTAAAATCGAGGAACGATGCATTAATGATGGGGTAAGATGATATAGTCCATAGATGGACGGAATATCTGGAAGAGCTGTATGATGATAGGAGACCGGATGTAAGTATTCAAAATAATGGTGAGAGTCCACCAATACTTGCAGCGGAAGTTGAAGATGCGCTAAATCGCATGAAGAAAGGAAGGCACTGAGCACTGAAATTGAGGAAGGTACAACGAAACGAAACAAAGCAAATAGCGCGAATTCTTTTTTTTCTTTTTTTTTATGTTCCATATCCCTTATAGGACGTTGCAGTCAACATCAGCATTTTTCAGCTGCTGTTGTTGTACTAGGCAAGATTAAGCTCAGTAGTTTGCCATTGCTTTCTGAGCGACCGGCTCACATACCCCCCTAAGTTACCAGCGCGGCTAGAACCGCTGCCGGTTCGGGGGCAGCTGCGTTACTCACGAGAATATGCGGGGTTACGGCGAAAGCCGTAAATCCCTTCGCCAGGGAATGAACTTTACAAAGGGAGAATACAAAACTTGGACCGGTAATATTTTAAAACACCGCACAGTCATTAACAATACACCCTATATTATTCGGCACTGAATTAGTTAACGAATGATACATCAGACCTCACTGTGATAGAATACAGAACAAATTACTACTTTAGTACTGGTAAACTTCTGATCCAAAACTACAAAGCGAAGATCATAGTAACGGGCTTAGTAAACGGAAAATGTGTCTCAATATTTCTAGATCGCTCGTTTTATTAAAGACATCATAGTTCATTACTTGAAGACAGCCTTGTCTACAGGCTCTTGTTTAACTATAATCCTAGCTTTATTACTCTTTGCACTTGTCTACATACGCTAAGTTTCTCTTGACTATTTCGTTTCGTTTTCCCAAATATCGGTGCGCCTGCGACTGATTTGCTTGGTGTATAATTAATTTTACAACTATACTCATCGAAATTATTGTGTTAAGGCCCTGACTCGAAATTATTGTGTTAAGGCCCTGACTCGAAATTATTGTGTTAAGGCCCTGACTATCTAATAACTTCACTTTTCTACCATTTATTATGCAAAGCGATAAATGCATCCACTGAGCTAAGACTACTTTCTTATATTATTTATTAACATATGTTTCGCGACGTATAGTTGGTTTTTGTTAAGCGAAAATTCTAAAACGTCTGGAATGAGTCAGTACATCGTCTGCACAGACTAATTACTCCTTTTATTCTTCGTTTTTCTTCATGTTGTAATACTCTGTCACAATTTAAATCTAAATGAACATTGGTGCCACCAGACAAATGTATTTGTGGGGACTTTCCGCCCTTGGGAAATGAATACATTTGTGGGTTAGCTAACTATGTTCAGCAGACAGTACAAGTGTGGTTTTACTTTGCGTATTGTTTTACCACCGGTCTCCCTGGCCCTAGGATTTTAACGTCTTTCTCCGTAATCCCGTATATTCTCGTGAGTAGCGTAACCTGCGCGAGAATCGGTAGCGGTTCTCGCCGCGTTGGTAACTTAAGGCGTGTGTGAACCGGTCGCTCAGAAAGCAATGGCAAACTACTGAGGGTAATCTTTCCTAGAACACCAACAGCATCTGAAATATGCTGATGTTGACTGCAACGTCCTGTAAGGGATATGCAAAATAAAAATTATTTTACCCGCAGCATTGCCGTTGTCATGGAGTCTCGGCAGCGCAGTGATGAGCATTTTGGCCTGCCCATTCGGTGTTCGTGTTTTTGAATCCCCACAGAGGCGAATTCTCATTTTAAATTGACCTGGGTCTTGCAGTTCGCCACAACCTACAACTGATGGCAGGAAATGTCCTGAGTAATAAAGGTTGCCATTATGATATTGACTACGTCACCCGAAGCAGTTAGGTTACGAAATATGAGACCAGCGCCATGTATCCAATACGTTTTGAGGCGTGTTAAAGGGTCTTTTACTTTACTGACGCATATCCTATGTCAGTCCCGTCACAACCTGTCTTCAACTTGTCCATGGGGGGGGGGGGGGGGTGACATTACGATAAGTAACCATGCTAGTTGCACGACGAAACCTACAGGCTTTCAACATGTCATTCAGGTAAGACTTGGTCACAGTAGTCAATGGATACAATGATTCGGTTGTATATGGTAGATGTTGCGAACGCACTTGTGACAGAGTGGAGTGTGCAATAAAACAGCCAGAGGATTGACATCTCAGCGTATAGTGTTCTCAGAATATAGTGTTCTCAGCATATAGTGTTCTCAGCATATAGTAAATGCCCAGGGCATGCGGGTGTGCGAGAAAATGAACAGGCTGATAGAATGGCTGCTGCAGCTCCTTTTGGCGTTCCGCTGCTATGTATACGGTCGATGTTGCGAAGGCAGTTGGGTCAGAATAGTGTGCAACAAACCAGACAGAGGATACACACGTCAGCATATAGTGTTCTCAGCATATAGTGAATGCCCAGGGCAAGCGGGTGAGCAAGAAAATGAACAGGCTGATAGAATTAGACGTTTAGCTACTGTGTAGTTTTGATGTAAGTTTGCTGTTGCGAAGGCACTTGGGACAGAGTGGAGTGTGCAACAAACCAGACAGAGGATACACGCGTCAGCATATAGTGTTCTCAGCATATAGTGAATGCCCAGGGCAAGCGGGTGAGCAAGAAAATGAACAGGCTGATAGAATTAGACGTTTAGCTACTGTGTAGTTTTGATGTAAGTTTGCTGTTGCGAAGGCACTTGGGACAGAGTGGAGTGTGCAACAAACCAGACAGAGGATACACGCGTCAGCATATAGTGTTCTCAGCATATAGTGAATGCCCAGGGCAAGCGGGTGAGCAAGAAAATGAACAGGCTGATAGAATTAGACGTTTAGCTACTGTGTAGTTTTGATGTAAGTTTGCTGTTGCGAAGGCACTTGGGACAGAGTGGAGTGTGCAACAAACCAGACAGAGGATACACGCGTCAGCATATAGTGTTCTCAGCATATAGTGAATGCCCAGGGCAAGCGGGTGAGCAAGAAAATGAACAGGCTGATAGAATTAGACGTTTAGCTACTGTGTAGTTTTGATGTAAGTTTGCTGTTGCGAAGGCACTTGGGACAGAGTGGAGTGTGCAACAAACCAGACAGAGGATACACGCGTCAGCATATAGTGTTCTCAGCATATAGTGAATGCCCAGGGCATGCTGGTGTGCGAGAAAATGAACAAGCTGGTAGAATTAGACGTTTAGCTACTGTGTAGTTTTGATGTACGTTTGATGTTGCGAAGGTACAGAGTTGAGTGTGCAACAAAGCAGGCAGAGGATCGACACCTAGAGAGGCTGATTCATCGACGAGTGAACAGCAGGTCTGGACGACACACAACCCATATGGGAAATGTAGGCAGACTTCTGATTAGCCTGCCACAGGTACAATTCGCCTGGGAGCTCCTCTTGGTCCCTGAAGAGGAGCTGTGTGGAAATATCCAGAGTGCAGTGATGTTGATTCCAGAACTCATTCTCGTCCTCTAAAACAAAGATATGTGTTTTAAGTTATGCACACCAAAATGGCAGGGGATAGCTTTAACCTGCGTATGTGAAATCATATGTGGATATTTCCCTCTAAAATATAGCAAATAGTACGTATTGTAAAGTACCTCGTTTTCTAGATGACAGCGGCTATAACAGTAGAACTGAGGACACATGAGTAAATGAAGGCCATAGGTTTAAAAACAGGTAATGGTTCCTTTGCACGCCTCAAAGTACATGGGAAACAACGTACTCGACCTATATTTTATTGACCTCGGTTGGTGATGTGTCAATTTTACGCCAACCGCTTTTACTTCCCTAAATATTTCCAGGTACACATGTTAGGCTGGGTCGATCTGGGAGCCCGGATTCGAATCCTCCCCCATGCGATCACGGGGCTGGCAGCCTAGCGTCTATCATAAGTGTTCTTAAGATTGTTTTTTTAAATGACAACCTGGCCATGGACAACATAGCAGTCCACACTTAGGGGAGTGCCGGATTAGAATCTGATATCTATCTGATAATCCCGTCACCTGACTGATATAACCAGTGTGACGCACCACCAACCAGACCCCATTCTTCAGGGCCTTCTTAGAATTGTTTGATTTCAAGCTCATTTACAAAACACGGCGCCGGTACCCATTTGTGCGAGTTTGTGATTCTAAAAGATCTTACAATTTGGTTTCGAAGCCTCCAAAAGCCCCATCCGATGTAGGCTGCGTTTGTCTATTGATCCCTGTGGCAGATTTAATTGCAGCTGATGCCGACAGCACAGCCAAGAAATGCCCCATGTCTTTTTAGCTCTCATGTTTATTGACAACTCAATGACGTCATGTGTTTGGGGATCATTACTACAGAGAACCGTAGTGTCATTGGACAGTTCTAGAAGGGGTTCCCATTATTTTCAAGGGGGCGGACTGACTTGGGGGTAATGACGTCCACCTCTGGATAGCGCACACCTTTTTCGTTTAACAAAAATAAGGGGAACTGCAGTAAAGCTTAAACAGGCAATGAATGAATCACGAAAAAACGAGAAGTAGATTGTGAGCTTTACTAAAACACGATTACAAGAAACAAATTTGACGTTGCGGCCTAAGCTTTCGTCAGCACAGAACAAACAAACACAAACCGACACAAAACTACATGAAACACATTACATGACAATATTCAGGGTACTTATCGGAATCTGTATCCTAGCTTGGATAGACTGACGTCTGACACGCTTTCGACGGCTATCTATCGGTTTATATATTCATTCATGTTGCCATGACATCTTGCTAGACTGTTGATGCCATCTTGCATGCTGTTTATGTCATCGTGTCACGCATTTGATGACATCTTGACCGGATGTTGATGTCATCTTGTCAAGCTGTTGATATCATCTTGCTTGGATGTTGTCGTCTTCCATGGATGTTGTCATTTGGCCAGGCTGCCAGTGTCATCTGCAGACTGTTAACATCATCTAGCCTAGCAGTTGATGTCATCTTGTAAGGCTGCTTATGCCATCTTACCAGGCCGTTAATTTTATCTTGCCCATCATTTTATAGGACAACGTGGCCGAATGGATAAGAACGCTAGTTCTTAAACTTCCGGTATGCTGACTCAAAGGTAGTTTGTTCAACCCCTACACCGGACAGTTGGACTAACATTTTGACTTCTCGTCCATGACTTGGGGACGTAAATTAGCACCTCTAAAGTCGGAGTGGGTTCGCCTGAGAGACACTGGTAATAGGAAAAGCTAATCCACACTTACCTGGCTGTCCATGACATCTTGCCTGGCTGTCCATGACATCTTACCAGACTGTCCATGACATCTTGTCAAGCATTTAATGTCTTCTTGTCAGGCTGTCCATGACATCTTACCAGGCTGTCCATGACATCTTACCAGACTGTCCATGACATCTTGCCTGGCTGTCCATGACATCTTACCAGACTGTCCATGACATCTTGTCAAGCATTTAATGTCTTCTTGTCAGGCTGTCCATGACATCTTACCTGACTGTCCATGACATCTTACCTGGCTGTCCATGATATCTTGTCTGGCTGTCCATGACATCTTGTCTGGCTGTCCATGACATCTTACCTGGCTGTCCATGACATTTTACCTGGCTGTCCATGACATCTTACCTGGCTGTCCATGACATCTTACATGGCTGTCCATGACATCTTGCCTGGCTGTCCATGATATCTTACCTGGCTGTCCATGACATCTTGCCTGACTGTCCATGATATCTTACCTGGCTGTCCATGACATCTTACCAGGCTGTCCATGATATCTTGCCTGGCTGTCCATGATATCTTGCCTGACTGTCAATTACATCTTGCCTGGCTGTCCATGATATCTTACCTGACTGTCCATGACATCTTGCCTGACTGTCCATGATATCTTACCTGGCTGTCCATGACATCTTACCAGGCTGTCCATGATATCTTGCCTGGCTGTCCATGATATCTTGCCTGACTGTCAATTACATCTTGCCTGGCTGTCCATGACATCTTACCCGGCGGTCCATGACATCTCACCAGGCTGTCCATGACATCTTATCTTGCTGCCCATGACATCATGCCCGGCTGTCCATGACATCTTATCTTGCTGTCTATGACATCTCACCAGCCTGTCCATGACATCTTATCAGGCTGTCCATGACATCTCACCAGGCTGTCAATGACATCTTATCAGGCTATCCATGACATCTTATCAGGCTGTCCATGACATCTTATCTTGCTGTCCATGACATCTTGCCTGGCTGTCCATGACATCTTACCAGGCTGTCCGTGACATCTCATCAGAATGTCCATGACATCGATGGCATCTTGCTGGCGTGCAATATCATCTTACCTGGCTGTCAGTTTCATCTTTCCAGGCTGTGCATGCCATTTTGCCAAGCATTTTATGTCAAATTTCCAATCTGTCGAAATAGTGCCAGGCATACATATTTTATGGCCAAAATACCGCACGAGAAATAATGGGGTCATAATCAAACTAGCGCCATTGCCTTTCAGAGAATGTCTGGCACCCATTTTATGACAGTGGGTCGATACGCTGGTATCGTTAGTAAAGTAGTACAGGACCATGTTTCTACGCCCTGAGTCATATCTGGTATACCGTACTAGTCTCATATCTTTACAGACAAATCGACACTCCATGGGTGATTTGGTCAGTATCATGCCGGCCGTCTTTGCATCTCAGAACATTTCCTTGTGCCCTATTTAAGGCTGGGTGACCTGGGAGCTACTGTAAACTTTTAGAGAAATCCCCGCCTCGATGGGGATACGAACACACGACCACGGCGTCTACAGGAAGTGAGTAGCCATTACTCTACGTCTGCCATACTATACCAAGTGACCACTAAAAAATTGCATTTCGTATGTTAGTAGAACTTAGAACTACCTATTAGGCAGCTAAGTGCTCTAAGTGCCTCACCGACTCCGTTTCTATACACACAGTTAGTCAATCTAATGTTTAAGAGGCGAAGGCGTTACAGGCGCTGTTTGTAATTCCGCTTACCTGCGTTCGCAACACAGCTGCCATCGAGTTGACAACAGACCGTATCGCGCTGGGTTTCAACATGTTGGTATGGGAGCCGGTCGTTCAGAAAGCAATGGTAACCTACTGAATGTAAAACGTGTCAAGACATCAACAAATCGACTGAATGTAAAACTTGCCAAAACATCAACAGCAGCAGTAAAATTCCGGTGTTGACAGCGATGTCTTATAAATAGGATATTTATTTTTAATGTTTAAGAACAACCGCGATATGTGTTCTCATATAATTGTATTCTGGTTCCGTTTCTCTAACAGGCAGTGAAACAGAAGTTTGACACATATAAAAAGCCAAGTGTCGTGAAACGATGTCGTGCTTGCACTAATTCATCAGTATTAAACAACAGTTGACTAAAGACACAATAACAGACGAAACAACTTATTTAAGGATTCTTGAGTTTGGATTTAAGTACGGTTTCTGCGTGACGTATGGGTGGAGCGGCTCTGATGCGATTCAGAATGACGTATGGGTGGACGACTATGGCGTGATATTGGGTGACGTATGGGTGGAGTGACTCTGATGCGATACTGAATGACGTATGGGTGGAGCAACTCTGAATCGATATTGAGTAACGTATGGATGGAGTGACTCTGACGTTAGACTGAGTGACGTGTGGGTTTAGCGACTCTGATGCGATACTGAGTGACGTATGGGTGGAGCACATCTGACGTGATACTGAGTAACGTATGGGTGTAGCGACTCTGGCGTGCTACTGAGTGGCATATGGGTGGCGCGACTCTGATGTGATATTGATTGACGTAAAGATGGGGCGACTCTGGCGTGATACCGAGGGACGTTATGGGTGAAGCGAATCTGGCGTGATACTGAGTGACGTGTGGGTGGAGCGACTCTGGTGTGATACCGAGTGACGTTATGTGTGGAGCGACTCTGGCGTGATACTGAGTGACGTATGGGTGGAGCAACTATGGCGTGATACTGAGTGACGTGTGGGTGGAGCAACTCTGGCGTGATACTGAGTGACGTACGGGTGGGGCGATTCTGACGTGATACTTATTGACGTATGGATGGGCGACTCTGGTATGATACCGAGTGACGTTATGGGTGGAGCGACTCTGGCGTGATACTGGGTGACGTGTGGATGGAGCGATTCTAGCATGATACTGTGGCAGGATGCCAATTCTTAACACTATGAAATAAAAGATTATTTGTATCATCATCAAATGCTAAGTCGGTAAACGTGGGCGGTCATGGTTTGCCATCCCCACCCGATCACCAGAAACATGGATCAGGTCTGTGTTCTTGTCTGAAATATGCCATCATGTGACCACGGCATCCCGTTATTTAACTTTCTAACTTTCCTGTGCTCTTTCTCAGTCAATCTTGTCAGTTGGCATTAAATGTTCCAGTTTATTTCTTCTCATAACGTACCCAAATAATCTTGACTGTCTACGCCTAATTTCACGAATCAATTGATGGTTTCGTCTGAATCAATATCAGGATTTGTCAATTATTGTTTTAAGTGAAGAAAAGCCTCAGGAAAAATAAACCGATAATGTGACAGGCAACACGAAAGACTAGGAAGCTTTAGACTCCATAAAGTTGTATTTCAAATGAAAATAATGATTAATTTAATGGAACAAGATTTCTGAAAACGAAAATCCAAAGAAGAAAGAATCAAGAGTTACAAATTTAATCAGTCTGTAAGGCGCTATATTGGATTAAAGGCAGTGCTGTTTGTAAAGGCTGTTTACAAGCCTTTTAGTAAACAAAATGTTTACTACAGTGACACGGTGGCTTTTTACGTCTGTTTTCTTTTGACGTTTTTACTATTAGAGAATTCTTCTATTAAAAATGATAAACAATTAGCATTCTCTGACAATGTTTGAGGAGCAAATAATGTCACTACTCCAACCCATGATTTTATTATGAATATTTAATTCGCCAGTCAATGGCGGTTTCTAAGAAACATGCAAAGCATAATATGAACTTGGCAGTCATTCGAGAAACTGGAAACATTCGTAAATGTAATAGAGAAATTAGACGTGGAGAATGAAAATATGTTTGGCATGTTATGACGAGAAATAAACTTGAAAACATAGAGACAACTGACAAGTTTAATGGGAAATTAGTAAAGGAAAGCCAGAGAGTAAAATACATGCTTGGCTTGGTCATATGGCATAATCGAGAGCAGACAACAGATCCGATTCGAGCTGTGTTGACGGTGTGAGATCGTCAACGATAATCGTCACACTTAACAGCATAGCACGAGATGATGATTAAATGGTGGTAAGTGTTTACAGAGCTGTGTTGGGATGGTACTAGGAATATCAATGGGAATTTTTGACATTCTATATGCATGCATGTCAGTATCTCTGTCTCTGTCTCTGTCTCTCTCTCTCTCTCTCTCTCTCTCTGTCTCTCTCTCTCTCTCTCTCTCTCTCTCTCTGTCTCTCACTCTGGGTGTATATATATATATATATATATATATATATATATATATATATATATGTGTGTGTGTGTGTGTGTGTGTGTGTGGTGTGTATGTGTGTGTGTGTGTGTGTAATTAGCATATATGCATGGATATGTATGTACGCACGGATGGGTATACATGCATGCATGTATGTATGTATTGCGACTCGCCACTAATAGTCTGATAATTCTCTTTAGTTTTAGTTTAGTTTAGTTTAGTCGACGGATCAACATCACGGCACATGGGTGTAACCCATAAGTGCTCCGTTCTACTCCTTACTCAAGCCTGAGTCCGGATATTCTCAGCTCAGTGCACGAACCTCGTAGCACCGGTGAGGGTCCTTAAATACTTTTGGTAGATTTTTACCTCGAAACTTTGCCCGGGCAGCGCCGTTAGGCTAGTCTTTTTCGATTTCCAACTGCCAAGGGATTTTTTACGTGCACAACAATAGAAACAGGCGTCCGATCTCACTACCCTGAAACCAGAGGAAATTTTGTTACTAGAAGTCCACGTGAAAACATCCCGGCTCTCACCGGAGCTTGAACCCGGGACCTCCAGCACTCGAGGCGGATACCATACCTCGAGACCACTCCTGTACAGCATCAGCCCTAATAGTCCAACAGCTTTCCTAGCAATACCGCATCCACACTAGTTTTCCAATATTCTCCTAACAACGCAGCATCAACACTAATCGTCCAATGATTGGTTCTCCTAGGAATACCTATTCAACATTAATTGTCCAATAGTTCTCCTAACAATACAGCATAAGCACAAATAGTCCAAAAGTTCTCCTACCAATACAACATCACAACTAACCGTCCATTATTTCTCCTAACAATACAACATTAACCCTAGACGTCCAATAGTTTTTGTTAACAATACAGCATCAACACTAATCATCCAATAATTCCAATGGGGAATACAGCATAAGCACAAATAGTCCAAAGGTACTCCTACCAATACAACATCACAACTAATCGTCCATTATTTCTCCTAACAATACAACATTAACGTTAGACGTCCAATAGTGTTTTTTTTTTTGTTTTTTTTGACAATACAGAGTCAACACTAATCGTCCAATAGTTCTAATGGGGGAATGACTCTCATTATTATTTTGCAATACAAATTTAACAGATCGGATGATAATACACAACCCTCTCGAAAAAAAATTTTAACGTTTAATTCCATGATGTCTAATTGTATTTTACCTCTTATTCTTTTCATTATAATTCTCCTCAATGTTTAAGTCACATGACTCATTAGACTAATTGTGCGATATTATTCACAGTATGTTGCACCATATTTCATGTGTTTAGCTCTGATAGTAGATGTCAAGAGATCAGTTGGTACTCTTATAGTAGATGTCAAGAGATCAGTTGGTACTCTTATAGTAGATGTCAAGAGATCAGTTGGTACTCTTATAGTAGATGTCAAGAGATCAGTTGGTACTCTTATAGTAGATGTCAAGAGATCAGTTGGTACTCTTATAGTAGATGTCAAGAGATCAGTTGGTACTCTTATAGTAGATGTCAAGAGATCAGTTGGTACTCTTATAGTAGATGTCAAGAGATCAGTTGGTACTCTTATAGTAGATGTCAAGAGATCAGTTGGTACTCTTATAGTAGATGTCAAGAGATCAGTAGGCATATATCCACAGTTATATATTTTATTCAACAATTTTGTTATAGTTTCTATAATGCCGGTTCTTTGGAGAAAGACTTATGAACGCATACCTTGTTCGAAACACAACATCAGACGATTTGGAAGCAGACTTCATTGTGCTGGTTTTCATTCAATGGTATGAGTGCCGGTCGTTCAGAAAACCATTGAAAACTACTGAACGTAAACTTGCCAAGAAATCACCGACAGTCACAAAATGCTGGGGTTGACTGCGACGTCATATAATGGGTATACAACTAACTTCTATACCCAGTTGACCAATAGCTTTAACTTCTTCGACAGTGATGTTACCTGGCACCGAGATTTACATCTCCTGGTGTATTGTATTAGCATCTTCAACTTCTGCTTTCAGTACTGATGGTCACTCACATGGATCATGGGTGCTTGTGACTGGTCTCCCATCATCATCATCATATTTTATATAGTCTGCTCATCTGTCAGTTACTTTTTTTTGGGGTCAGTTAATATGTTACATTCTTTTATTTTTAAACTACTGCTTGCTGTTTGCTTTATAGTGCCCTATAATTCAAATATCCTTTTGCACATAGATTGTGTGTCTTCTCATTTCTCCTAGACCAGTGTCATTCCTCCCCTTTCGTATTTCCTCCCTATAAATTCCCCCCTCCTCCACCTTGCCCCTACATAGTATACGTAAAAATGGAAGCTAACTTTAATAACACATACTAGAACACGTTTAGGTGTATATATAAAACGTGATTTGTGGGTCTACTTAGGTTATAAGTCGAATATCAGAAGGGCGAGGAGTACAGAACCGTAAAGTATGGAGGGAAGAACAATATTAAGTAATCGGTTCTTGTATTAACGCGGTCTTGAAATAATCTTCATCCCCCCCCCCCCTTTTGGAAACCCTAAAATTCCCCCTAGGGGGAATTCCCCACCGGTTGAGAACCACTGTCCTAGACCTTCTTGCACTAATAATGTAGATGAGAGTTCTTTGGCTGCCTTTAGTTTTTGTACTATTTCTCTGTGTATTCTTATATATTTCTATTCATTTTGTTTACTAATTCTTCTAATGCCCATCAGTTGTAGAATCCCCTCTGTCATCCATTTCTTCTTCGGCGTCTTTTTTTTTTAAATTTCTGGTATTATTTCATGTGATGTCTGTTGTATTGACTACTTTAGCATTTGTCTTTGTTCATCAAAACAGCCTTGTTTATTTTCTAAAGTATTGTACCTATTATGTACAGTAATGTTGTATTTCTCCCTCATTTTCTTTCATTCTTCAAGTATTGCCAAATTTTGCTTGATACTTCTCGGAGATCTTTTTAATTTCTTCAGTTTTATTCTTATTTTCTAAATAAGGCTATATTGTCTCTATGTTTTGTTTTTTTTTTGTTGTTGTTATGTAACGATGTAACGAATGTAACGACTTTTTAGAAGAATTTGACAGAATGGTATGACGGAATCACTAAAGTGGAGATCATGGAGATAACTGGACAAACTCCAATGAATCAAGAGGGAAACAAAAGATGCTGTCGCTGGATAGGACCTGAGAAGACCAGGCAGTATTATAACTAGAGAAGTCTTTGTGTGGAAGTCCCAAGGCAAAAGAAATACAGAAAGACCTAAAATCACACAAAGAAGAGAAACGGAAACAGAAATGAATAATATGGGGAGGACATGAACGGATGTCCATGGGATAACTAAGGATAGGATGGCTTGGAATGAACTGGTTGAAGGCCTATGGCCCAACGAGGGATAAAGAACGATAGGAGACGAAGGTTTATGTACCCAAAATGCCTAAATTTTCAATATGCGTGAAAATGACAGATTTACTTTTTTACTTTGCAATTACTACTGTTGAAAGTACAGTTCAAAATAATTTACAAACAACAATTAAGCTTGTTAATTGTCTGTGTTTCAAGAATAGATTGTCATAATATTGCATGCATCGCTCGCAAAATACTTATACTTATGGTAACTTATACTCGGACATCTGGACTAAAATGTTGACTTCTCGTCCTTGATTTGGGGCGTAAATTACAAGTATCTCTGAAGTCGGAGTTCGTTCGCCTGATGGCGATGGACACTTGTAATAGGGAAAGCTAATTAACACGCAAAATTCAGTCTAGTGAATTCAAAGCGAGCGCCACAAAAAAAAATAAGAATAATAATACCCGACCAGATTATACAGCTTGAACGCTTGAGTTCATCTATTAAAATTGTTATCATGGACATTCTGTTATAGCTAACATAAAACAATCGATCTTTTTGGTAGTTTAGTAGTAGAAGCTGCATTCCAGAAAATGAAACGGATCTTATGCAATAATTCTTTATTATTTAGTGTAAAAAAAAGACAGCACTGAAATGTTATATAGAACCTAATTTGCGAATTATGGAACGTTAATGAATAAATTAGAGACATATTGAAAGCATCGAAATCTGATTCCTGCGATGAATGTTGCGGAAAACTGAAATGCAGAGTAATTACGAATGATTGCCCACATGAGGCTGGTGTAACTAGAATATTATATACAAATGTAAGAAAGAGAGAAGCATCATTATTTGGTCAAGTGATGAGAAGAGCGGCATCAGATCATGACAAATGGAAAAACCCGTGGGAAAAGAAGCAGAGGTAGACCAAGAGAAATTATGCTAGATGGAATGTGACAGTGGAATGGAGTAATTTTATTAGCAGAGCTGATCTATAGCGCTAGTAACCTAGATCTGGCATGAGCGACTATGTCAGCTGGTTACGTACATGAAGATGATGAGAAGAATATGATTAAGAGATCTACTAGTGAGTTTATGGCTCACATGATGTGCATCACTTTGAGTGAAAAGCTCTGTATTTGGATGAAATCGTCATTCGTTTCACTATCTGCTGTGTAGGGTAATGATACTGTTTGTGTACCCTTAATCTATAATGTGAAGCTAGTAAATCACTCTACTCATACCTGTATATATAGAATGTGTTACAATAAGAACTGTTAGAACGGACAAATGCAGATGTCCAATGATTTCAGTAACAACTGTTATAAAAGAAGAAGTTTGGAACAAACGCTGAATTCAGATTATTCTATATAACGTTGTATTGAATATTATATTTATTCTTATATTTGGCTCAAGTTGGTGAACACAAAATGTGTCGTCGGTTATTATTCAAAATGATATGCATAATAACGCTTCTGTGCTTGATGTTCCCGTTTGGCTTGCTAGCACCATGTCATTAGGGCAGTTTCCTTGGCTACGTTTCGTCGACCATCTCGAGTCATTAACTCTGCGGAAATGAGAAACCATAACCGTGTGTCTAGACAAGAAAGTTCGTAATCAACCATTACGTTTCTAATTTTCATTACGCCTCCCTGACACAATAAATAAATCGACCAGTCAAACCATCACTCAATTAGTCACAACGGCTATCTATCTATCTATCTATCTATCTATCTATCTATCTATCTATCTATCTATCTATCTATCTATCTATCTATCTATCTATCTATATCTGTCTGTCTGTCTGTCTGTCTGTCTGTCAGTCAGTCTGTCTGTCTGTCTGTCTGTCTGTCTGTCTGTCTGTCTGTCTGTCTGTCTGTCTGTCTGTCTGCCTGTCTGTCTGTCTGTCTGGTCTGTCTGTCTGGTCTGTCTGTCTGGTCTGTCTGTCTGGTCTGTCTGTCTGTCTGTCATCTAGGTGATGTGTGAATGGGTGGAGGGTTGTGTGGTCGGTGGGGGATGTATGTGTGTGTGTGAGGGATGTGTGTGTGGGTGAGGATAGTTGGGAGGATGGTTGGACGTATGTGGGTGTTGGTGGGTTGGGGGTGTGGGTAGGGAATGTGTATTTGGGTGGGTGAATGGGTGTGTGGGAGATGTGTGTGGGTTGGGGGATGGGTGTGTGATGGGTGTGGGGGTGTGTCTGTGAATGGGATATGTATGTGTGGGCGGGAGTGTGTGATTTTGGATGGGGTAAATGTGAGAGGATGGAGGATGTATGTGTGGGTGGTGAGGATGTTTGTAGGTGGGGGATGTATGTGTAGGTGAGAGATGTGTGGGCGGGGATGTGTATGGGGAATGCATATGGGGGATGTGTGTGGAGGAAATATGTTATGGGTGGGGTGTTGTGTGGGAGGGGAGATGTGTGAGGGGTGGGGGAGGTATGGGATATGCGGGTGGATGAAGGATGTATGAGGGGGTGCTTGGCGAGTGGGTGGATGGAGGATGTGTGGGAGGGTGAGTATGTGTAGATTGGGGGTGGGGATGTGTGTGTGTGTGTGTGGTATGTGTGGGTGTGGGAGATTGTATGGGTGGGGGTGTGTGTAAGTGGGGGATGTTTGGGTGGGTGCAGGATTTGTGTGTTGGTAGGTGCGGGATATGTGAGTTGGCGGGAATATGTGTGTTTGGGTGTTGGACATGAGGTTGGGGGATGTGTGTTTGGCTGAGTGGTTGGGGTGTGTGGGTGGGTGGTGGAGGATATGCTTGTGGGTGAGTGTTGGTAGGTTATGGGATGGGTGGAGGATGTGTGCGTGTGGGTGGGAGATGTGTGAAGGTGGGGGATGTGTGGGTGGGTAATGGATGGGTGGATGCATGCATGAGTGCTTGGGTTGTGTGTGAGTGGGTGGGGGATGTGTGTGGAGGGATGTGTGGTGGGTGGGAGATGTGTGTGTGGGTGGGGAGATGGTGTATGGGGGGAGGGGGGGTGTGGGATGTGTGGGTTGGGGATAGGTGGATGGATGGGGGAATGTATGTGCCTGTGGGTATGTGTGTGGTTGGGTGGTGGATGTGTGTGTGGGGGACACGCGGATGGATAGGGGATGGGTGGGTGGGTGGGGGATTTGTCTCATAACATGGTAACATGCATTGTTTATGTTTACAACATTCATTTGACAATGTTTTCTTCCTATGAGAATGCACTATGCACTGATGAACGAAAGATGAGTGATTGGAAGGGCCGAATCTAAGACGGGCCTGCGTGCCCAATTTGTTACCCTTTGAAAATAAAGTGCGTTCTATCTATCTATCTATCTATCTATCTATCTATCTATCTATCTATCTATCTATCTATCTATCTATCTATCTATCTATCTATCTATCTATCTATCTGTCTGTCTGTCTGTCTGTCTGTCCATCTGTCTGTCTTTCTGTCCATCTGTCCGTTCATCCGTCCGTCCGTCCGTCCGTCCGTCTGTCTGTCTGTCTGTCTGTCTGTCTTTCCATCCAGTCATCCTTCTGTCTGTCTGTCAGTCTGTCTGTCTGTCTGTCTGTCTGTCTGTCTGTCTGTCTGTCTTTCTGTCTGTCTGTCTGTCTGTCTTTCTGTCCATCTGTCCGTCCATCCGTCCGTCCGTCCGTCCGTCCGTCTGTCTGTCTGTCTGTCTGTCTGTCTTTCCATCCAGCCATCCTTCTGTCTGTCTGTCTGTCTCTCTGTCTGTCAGTCTGTCTGTCTGTCTGTCTCTCTGTCTGTCTGTCTGTCTATCTGTCTATCTGTGTGTCCGTCTATTCACACCCAGTCATCAGTTCCTTAAAATATTTATTTATTTACCTATCCATCCGTCCATTAAGACAGTAGATGATTTTAAGATTTGCTTATTCGGTTTCAGAAGAACAGCGAAGAGATGTAGCAATTATCTTGGATCGGCAAACATCAAAATCTGTTCAAGGATATTGAACTGCGTCAGGGTTCTATTGGTAAAATTAATCGGCTAACTATTTAACATAAACGTCATTCAAATATATGCCCCAACAGGAGAATGCACTGAAGATAGTATAGAGGAGTTTTATAGTGACATGGAGTCTGTTTTCAAGAAATGTAAAACTTCAGAATTAAATATCATAATGGATGATTTCAATGCAAAGGTAGGAAATCAAGACGACGGATGCACAGTAGGCATCCATAGTTTGGGAAAGCGAACGAACGAGGATACAACGTGTAGAATAGGCAAAAGAGCAAGAAATTATTGTAGGAAACACCTGGTTTAAACAACATCCTAGAAGATTATGGACATGGAGGAGTCCTGACATCAGGATTAGAAACCAGATGTATTACATTCTGATTAGCAGAATGTTTCGAAATGCGTTAACGATCGTAAAAACTGTTCCCAATGCAGACTGCTACAGTGATCACAGACTGATTACAGGCATATTGAGGGTAAAGTTAAAGAAAGTAACTGGTGACTGGGTGTGAATAGACAACAGGAAACACTAAATATGATCTGTGCATATTGAAAAATGACAATGAAATACAAGACAATATTAACATTGAAGTAAAGAACAAATCTGATATATTGTCTGACCTAGAGATATTATTTCAAGATGTGGATGATCAATTGGAAATGTTTAAGAATTCAATAAGTTTTCTTGCAGAAAAAACACTATTCCAAAATTTAAAAATGTGGGTCATAAGATATGGACGACTGACGAAATAAAACTAATGGAAACAAGAAGACTCAATAAAAAGAATCCTGCCAAATATGAAGAAATTCACAGAAAAGTCAGAACATTATGTAAGGAGGCAAAAGAAGCATGGCTTGAGAAAAATTGCATAGAAACTGAAAAACAACGCAACATTAAAAATACCACATTAATGCATAAAAGATTACGAACATGGAGGTTGGCAGTGAAACGATTAAGGCCTCTGGAATGTTTATGCTCCTGGCTACCATTTGCATTCGCATTTTCCTCATGTTGGACTGGTAGTTTATGGTTCCGTCGCCCTGCTACTGAGTTGAGTGCGTGGCGTGACGCTGTGAGCTGTGAATTTCGTGTGAAATGCTTTTAAATCTGCCCAAGGTTGTGGAGCGTGAACTGCGTGTTCAGAGCAATGGCGGATGGCTATGTCCCAGAATTAACCGGTTTTTGTGCCTTATGCAGAAATGTGTGGCTGATGGTCTTCTGGTGACTGCCGCTTCCTTTGACGAAGAACTGTGTTTTCGTGGAGGACTGTTGTTTTGGCATTCTGGAGACGGCATTATGTACAGTGAAATGTTTTTTTTACATCTGTCCGGAGTGTTGTGGCGTGAACTGCATGCCCGAAAAATTGCGTAGCTGGCTAGAAAACATCTAGAAACGAAACAACAACATTTAGAAATATCTGCATGTATGATGGCTGGTTGTGTCGCAGAAGTGACCAGTTTTTTGCCGTATGCAGAAATGTGTGGCTGCTGGCCTTCTAGTGACTGCCGTTTCCATCGATGATGAACTGTATTTTCTTGGAGGACTTTTGTGTTGGCATTCTGGCGACGGCATTATGCACAGTGATGTCTTTTTTTGTTGTTTTTTTACATCTGTTCGAGGTTATTTTGTTGCGTGAACAGCATTTCGGAGAAAAAGTTGCGTGGCTGGCTAGAAAACATCTAGAAACGGAACAACAACATCTAGAAATATCGAGACTTTGTAGGCGAACATCTGGTTGGGAAAGTGACTGCCACTTCCATCAAGAATGAGCTGTATGTTTCGTAGAGGACTTTTGTGTTGGCATTTTGGTGACGGCATTATGCACAGTGTCCCTGAGCGGGCTGTTGTTTGTCGAGACTCCTGTCTTTTCCACTTTTCCCATGGGGTAGTGAGGAATATTGTATGTGATATTCACTGGCACAGCACAGGAACGGAGCATAATGGGGACGGCCCGTTGTTGTGATGTTGGAACCGCGACTAACTAACTAGAATTCAGGAGCTTACTAATAAAAGAACACGTACATCAATAGACTGCCCTAAAACAAAAGATGGAAACAGCATAATAGAAAAAGATCAAATCTTACATGTATGGTCAGATTATATGATAAACCATTATGATGATAACAAAGAAGAACAGTACGATGGTCGAAATAATAGTGAAGGACAGTTAATTTTGAATATGGAGGTTCGGAATTTTCTTCACTATATAAAAACTGGCAAGACCTCCGATTCAGACAAAATCACAACAAAATTGGTTAGAGAAATTAGACGTAGATAGTCAAAATTGTTTGGGATCTTATTAGAAGAAATAAATTGGAGAACTTGGTGACAACTAGCGAGATTGAGCGGAAGAGAACAAGGGGAAGACAGAGAAGTAAATACCTGAATGGTTTGGTCATGTGGCATGGTCGAGAAAAGAACACTGAGCTGATCCACGACTCTGGCGATCTAGTGAAATAGTGAATCGTGACCGCCCACGCTTATCGGCATGGCACATGATGTATGGATGAATCCTTCCATCCAATTCGTACATATTTCCATTCTTACTCTGTTTATCTATCCGTTTAACGTCTCCCTATTCTTTTCTATTCATTACCTCAATTTCCGTTTCATTTCCATATGAATGTACGATTATGAACCGGCAATTTGTAGCGTGATAGAATATATAAAATCTGACAGCAGGAGTGACTACACAAATCTGGAGGTAGTCTGAAATAGAGCAGGCACATAAATCAGATTATGGTGGGAAGAAAATCGGAAATAATCACTACTAACCGTTGTCAAAAATATTTCATGACAAATAAATCATGTTATCAAATGTTATATCTGACCAACTCAAAGTTATATGCTACAGTTGTTAGATAAAAACAAGTTCCAGCTGTTTCCGTTACGAAGTGATCAAGTCGCCTGCATGCGTTACGAAGGTCGTGGGTTCATTTCCAAACTGTCATTTAATTCACGGGTCATCACTGGAGTTACGGTTGGGGTCTTGTTGACGCTTTCGCCATGCCACATTGCGGAAAGAAGACTGAGTCATTTAGGACAGACTCCAGTGATACCGGTTCTCTTGCCTTTAACCCCTATAGCAACCGATTCCGAACATCGACACACACGTCACGACAGGTTATTCAGCTCGAGGTCTCTTATGAAGTTTCTGAACAAATGTATTACCTGTCCATAAATGTATTCTTAGAAAGATCATCTCGTGGTTTCATGTGTCTTCTACATTAACATGTTTCGTTGATGACCACCGTTAGTGGTGTAATTTACTGTCAGTCAGAGCAAATGATTCCCCTGCTGTGCCCAGGTTCAGAAAAAAAGTAAAGTAAATGACCTTTTTACAAGCTTTACATGCCATAGGGTGTTAGACCCATATTTTCATTGACCAATCTGTACTTGGCGAATGGTGTGGTCAGTAGCACACCGACGGCCTATACATCCCAAGACAATAATTGGTACCTATTTCAGACTTGGTCCACCTGGGATAGAACAGGACAATTTTATTTTTAATTCGAATCTATGCAGATTCCATTGCATGACAACCGGGCCCGCAGGCGAGCTTCTAGTCACTACGCCATTACGGCAGCCTTAGAGGATACGACACATCGCTTTAGTCCACACGATTTACATAGATCGTGTACTGAAGTTCCGCCAGTCTATTTCACATAATTGTATGTGCTTATAACATATAAATTGTGTCTGCAGGCTGATCAATATCAGCGAATCTATTTCTCATGTTATTTCAATGACCTCAAGGGTTTCCCAACCATTGATATTTCTGCGTATTACGTCAACACATTAAAAGCGACCATCCAGGCATGTTTCTTCTGGAAATGTTCCTAAAATATCAGATCAAAGCTAATGGTCCGTGTGTTTGTTGTTTGATTTATGCTAGGTTAATGTACATTTCAAGGGGATCCGACTTAGCGTAGCAGATAGATTCTGGCCTGGTGGTCATGGGTTGGGTCCGAATCGGGGCGGATATACATTTTTAGGACTCTTAGGTCGACACAGCCTACATAATAAAGAAACATAAAGGCGGTCGGTGTGACACCGCCCACGTCATCCAACGAGAGGCGAATTGTCTACAACAATATCTATCTATCACGCCATGCACAATGCAACTTTGTTTTCATATTCTATTTACAGGACATCGCTGTCAACACCAGCACTGCTGTTGTTGATGTCTTAGCGAGTTTACGTTCAGTAGTTTGCCATTGATTTCTGAATGACCGGCTCCAATACCATCACGCTAAAACACAGCGCGACATTGTCTGCAATGCGACTCTTTTTTGACATATTCTATTTACATGACATTGCAGTCAACACCAGGATTTTACAGCTGCTGTTGATGTCTTGGCAAGTTTTACGTTCAGTTGTTTACCATTGCTTTCTGAACTACCGGCTCACATACCTTTCCGTAAGAAACCAGCGCGACGCGATCTGCTGCCAAATCTTATGCAGCTGTGTTTCGAACGTGGGTATACGGGATTCCTAAACACCTTTGCCAGGGAGACCGGCACAATGCGATTAGGGCTTGTGAAAAGGGACTGCTCTCCCCCGATGTGTCTCCACCTTGCCGTGGTGGGGGGGGGGGGGGGGGGCTTGCGTGTCCCATCGACCCCATGTGCTTGCCGATGGATGAAAACTATATATCGGACAGCTCTTTGGATAGGGGCCAGACTAAGAGAGACACAACCTGCTGCTCTGCAGGTAGACTGAGGATAACAGTCAAAAGATTAAATCAGGTACACGAAGGCAGAAGACCTTGGTCCGGACAAAACTATAAGGTTCTCTGTCAAGGGCTGTGGCTGAACGCCTCTAACCCGCGGATCTGAGAGCCGGGCCGATACACACCTACCGATAAATACATGTACTGAGCACGCTACATGCCCAGTTCTGATACTTGTTTGAAGGCTCTCAGCTGGGGGATATGACGGATTCCCGGATGGGAGGTCCTGGCCGTTTCTCGCTCACTGCTGCACGGAGGTAAGGTGCCTAGCCGGCAGCACATGTAGCCTACCTCGTGAGCGAGAATAAAAATGCAGAAAGTGTCCCAGTCGAATGAAATGGCTACGAAAACTGTCTGTATCTAACACATAGAGTGTAGACAAAAGTGAACAAACGTCTCAATAACACAAAAATGGAACGCACGGCTAGCGAAGTCAAAAGCAAAAGCTTACCGAGCGGATGTCGCCCGCAGTCTGACCGTTCCTGGTGTATGCTTGAGCGACCAGTAACAAGCGAGAAGCCCAACACATGGAAGTGAGTAACTAAAGCAGCCGTGAGCAGGACGTCGCAACTCCTTGGGTGAGCCCAGTCTCAGAGCAATATTTGCCGGCTCTGCAATTATGGAAGCCTCCTTGGATAGCCTTGGATAGGCCCATGGTCTGCCCCTGCCTTCCCTTGAGGGTTAACCGTGATGTCGATGATCGTTCTATCTTGACCAGCTGAGATGTGGGCGACATCACAACAAAAAGTCTAACGTGCCTCGAAACCCGAGGGAGCTAACCTCATTTAAAAAATGCCTGCTGAAGTCGGAAGTGCCGTCCTACGGGTGGCAAACTAAAAATTGGCACTACGCATTTACGTCCGAGTGAAATGTCTCGTCCGAATGTCTCTCGTGCTAGGAACAGCTCTGACTACCTAGTTTCCGAATGCCGCTCTTGTTCGGAACAGCTCTGACAAGGTAGTTTTCCGAATGTCTGTCGTGCCTGGAACAGCTCTGACGGGCGCAACGACAAGCACACGTCCGCAAACTTGCTGAGTGGATACCATCTGCAGACCTGACTGGTTTGTGCGGGAACGGCCTTGGGCGAACGAAATGCTCAATATATTGAAGTGAGGAATTAAAGCAGCCATGAGCAGGACGTGACAACTCCCTTGGTGAGCCCAGTACCAGGGCGCTATGTGTCGGCCCTGCAACTATGGAAGCAACCTTGGATGGTGGAAAATGCTATGGACTGTCCCTTCCTTCTCTTGAGGGATGACCGAAGTCCTCGACTGTTCCAACTTGACCAGCTGAGATGTGGGCGGTACCACAAAAGTGAGAGTCTCCCAGGAATGCTAACCTGGTCAAAAATGCACGCATAAGCCGGATGTGTTGACCTAAGGGTTTTCAACCCAAGGGTGCCTAACGCACACCGCAATGACATCTGAAAAAACACTCCGGATGAACGAAAAGAAGAAGAGAAGAAAAGGGACTGCTTATCTCAATTCAATATTTACGGAGGGTGTGGGTAGGGGGAGGACGAATTCGACCTACTTTAACCTGCTTTTGCACGGTCAGTTATATTTGATATCCGATTTTTTATAAATTGTTGTTGTATTTTGTGTGTGTGGGTGCGTGCGTGCGTGCGTGCGTCCGTGCGTGCGTGCGTGCGTCCGTGCGTGCGTGCGTGCGTGTGTGTGTTTTGTTTTGTTTTTTTATATTTCTTCCATTCTTTGTTCTCTTTCGAGTTAGTCCTAATCAAGGACTGGTTATATTTTCTGCTCTTCGAGTTCGGTTGAGTCTTATATATTCTTTATTGTCAATCAATGCCAATACATGTATATCATAGTTTACTTACACAGTCGGTGTCTATGACCAAGGGGACGTGAACACAGCTTCACAATTCCGACATACGGGTTTCGAAGTTAGCCGCTGGCGACTTGTAAAAAAAATACCTTTGAGGTCATTTTCACAATGTTATAAACGTCGCCTGATCAGAAAACAGTGGCAAAATTGTGTGTCCTTCAATATGACGTTGCTATCACCCCCAGCATTTATCGGCTGTTTGTGATTTAGTAGTACGTTCAGTATTTTTCTGCACCACCGACGCCTCATAACATCGAAATCGACGCTGAACATTTAATTGCCTAGAAAACCACAAACAGTTGAGGAATTCTGGGACGTAAGCAAGCAATGTAGTCATATTGATGTCAGGTCTTAGATACGACTGAACTACCATATGACAGTAGACGATATTACCTGTTTTCTGTTAGTACCGAATGTTGGACGGCGTTCAATAAGACTGGACACTCCACATTGTGCAAACGGCTTCTTGTGGAGGAGCGCAAGTCTTGGGAAGGTGCAAATATTATCCTGGTGAGAGGAAATGCAATCTAAAACTAAATGTCAGGGCAGATCATTACCTAAGCCTTGATCGGGAACTGGTCTAGGATCAAAGCTCTGACAGCCGGACAGTTAGAGCATTGATTTGCTGCTCCGGCAGCTTCTGCGGCTTGTCTTGTTCCATATGTATTGGTGTTACCCTTCTTGTGAAGTAAACTAGGCAGGCCGACGGGGGATCTTGCTGCATGGGCAATTCATGCCTCTGCAATTCAGTTCAGGCTTTGTGCTATGTAGAGGTATAACTCCATCCTTGGTCTTACCGCCATGTGGTGTAGCTAGTATGCCTTTTTTGAAGGACAGTGTAACAAACTATCGTCTGTCAAGACGTCAAGGTGCCGGTGAGTGAGTCATCTGATGTATGAGAGATACAGTAAACTACTGCCGTAAAATGTTATAGAATAAATAACAGTCAATAAATGATGGGGTTAATATCAACATCCTGAAAAGGACCGTAGCTAGCTTTTTACTGTCAGTAGACCGCATAAGAATACATTGTAATTAGATATCTTCTAAAACGAACGCCTGATCTGACATCGAAGAAGTCAAGTTACCGTTGGCAATAATTTAACACCAAGACATTCTCAATCAGTCACCGAAGGGATGATCACATTTCTCTTTCTAAATTCACATTTCCGTCTTCCCTATCAGAGATGAAATCACTTTGTCTTCTGTGAGTTTCTTTAGATGTTTCTTAGAATTCCCATATGTATGGTGGTGATTACTGTCGAGTATCTGCGATCGGAAAATAGTTCATGTTAAGTTAGGGATCGCAGACTGGGTACATGGGATTCTTATCTACGCACATTGGGATTTTGAATGTGATCTACATAATTTAGTTTCTCCTGAATCTGGTGTGCACACTGGTATCTTGAATGTGGTCTATACACATTGTATCTTGAATGTGGTCTACACACATTGTATCTTGAATGTGGTCTATACACATTGTATCTTGAATGTGGTCTACACACATTGTATCTTGAATGTGGTCTACACACATTGTATCTTGAATGTGGTCTACACACATTGTATCTTGAATGTGGTGTACACACATTGTATCTTTAATGTGGTCTACACACATTGTATTTTGAATGTGGTCTACACACATTGTATCTTTAATGTGGTCTACACCCAATGGTATCTTGAAAGCTGTCTACATCTTGAATGTGGTCTACATACATTGGTATCTTGAATGGGGTCTAGATACATTGGTATCTTGAATGGGGTCTAGATACATTGGTATCTTGAATAGGGTCTAGATACAATGGTATCTTGAATGCCGTCTACACACTGGTATCTTGAATGTGGTCTACACACTTTGGCATCTTGAATGTGGTCTACAGACATTGGTATCTTGAATATGGTTTACACACATTGGTATATTGAATGTGGTTTACGCACAATGGTATCATAAATGTGGTTTACATACACTGGTAGCTTGAATGTGGTTTGCACACATTGGTATCTTGAATGTGGTTTACAAACATTGGTATCTTGAATGTGCTTTACACACATTGGTATCTTGAATGTGGTTTACACATAATGGTATCTTGAATGTGGTCTATACATACATTGGTATCTTGAATGTGGTCTACACATACATTGGTATCTTGAATGTGGTTTGCACACTATAGTATCTTGAATGTGGTTTACGCATACTGGTATCTTGAATGTGGTCTACACACTATGTTATCTTGAATAAGGTCTACACGGTATCCTGAATGTGGTCTATACACTATGGTATCTTGAATGTGGTCTACACGCTTTGGTATCTTGAATGTGGTCTATACACTATGGTATCTTGAATGTGGCCTATACACTATGGTATCTTGAATATGGTCTACACACTATGGTATCTTGAATAAGATCTACACACTATGGTATCTTGAATGTGGTCTATACACTGTGGTATCTTGAATGTGGTCTATACACTATGGTATCTTGAATGTGGTCTACACACTTTGGTATCTTGACTGTGGTCTACAGACTATGGTATCTTGAATAAGGTCTACACATTTTGGTATCTTGAATGTGGTTTACACAAACTGGAATCTCGAATCTGGTTTACATACTTTGGAAATATTAAAGTGCTCTACGCATATTGTAATCTTGAGTATAATGCGTACACAGTACGGTTTTTAATCTCGCCGACACACACTGGGATACTGAATCTAGTCTACGTACAATGGGTTCGTGAAATTTGACAGACAGGCAGAAAAGCAAAGAGAAAGATAGACACTGGGACATTTATTTAGACAGCGAAATAGACAGAGATAAACAGAAAGATAAATAGATAGCTAGACAAAGAGTCGCACGGACTGACCAACTGACCTCCCGATCTGCGTACGTGTCTGTATATCAATGTATCCTCCATCCATACATGTCTCGGTGCCAACACACCTATATTCAAATATCTGACTTGACGTCCATCCATACGTACATTTCACCTTCTATGTTTCTGTCTAAAGGAAGATAATATTGAGATACTCTTGTGTACAGCCTACATGACTTAAGATAAATTAGAACTACACAAAACTGACACATCTTTGTAATAACGGGAGTCACATCCGGTATGCGCGAGCAAGTGTTCGTTCATAATGTCAGACAGTAATGTTTAGAAATAGACAACATAAAGATTCTCAAACTAATGGATAACAGGGCGAATCTAAAAGCAAATAACGGCACATGTAACATTATCATCGATGGGATATTTCTTTTTGAGAAATTACAATGTATTGCAGCTTCGGAGAATCCCTGAAGCCGTTGAAGCCAAACAGTGGCGTCAGCAATATAGTCTTCTAAGATTAAAATTGGAAGATAAGATGATGCCAAAGAGACGAATTTGATAGGCGATGTAGAGATTGACTATTCCCGTCATCTTCAGCAAACCAGAAATGGCCGTGGTCATATTTCGCCTTAGAGGCAGTCCTGGAAACACATTGCATGGCTGCAGTCTGGAATAGAGAGTTGGAACTGAAGATGGATGGCAACTGCGGTCCTTACAAATGTTCATGCCACAGATGAATTACATTTTCGTTTAAGCAAACACTACGCAATGTCTGTCCCTTGCCATGATATTACGGGAGACAAGGAGTCGGCAGACGATGAGAAATAGGAGGAGGGGGATGGGAGGAGGATAAAAAGGAAGAAGAAGAGGAGGCGAAGAGGAGGACGAGGGAAAACAGACAGACGAGGGAGAAACAAAAGAGTTGAAAGAAGAAGAGGAAAAGGCAGAAATGGAGAAAGAGATAGAAAACGAGAAAGAAGAGGAGGAGAAAGATAAAAAGTAAGAGGCCAAGAAGAAAGAAGAGGAATAGAAGGAAAAGGAAGAGTAGCAAGTGGACTAGGAAGAAGGGAAAAATAAGGAACAGAAAGAATTAGAGAACTAAGAAAAGCCAGAAAAAGAGGTAGATGGAGAATAAGAGAAGGGAGAATGAATAAAAGGATTTTTTTTAAGAGGAAAATAATGAAACAATGTAACACTTTTATTAACTTCCATTTCAGAATTTCAATGCAACGAAAATATAGAAAGTCACACTCATCGCAATGGAACAATAGCCAGTCCGTTCCACCCAGAGGCCTACCCAGCTGGCATCACGTGTCGCTACAACTTCACCGGGGTCGGCAGAGAAAGAATACAGCTCAGGTTTCTTCATATAGATTTATATTTTCCAAGTGGTGATCCTACTGCTCCCATTGAGTAAGTCACATTGTGTTCATGTGGTTTTGTTTTTGTGTTTCGCTTTCATAAATTCATAATAGATAGATTTTGAGTTTTTAAAAAAGTTAAGTTACTTGCTTGTCCTATACAGGAAGTCGCAATCAGCCCCAGCATTTTTAGCTGTCTAAGATTTGCTAGGTAAGTATACGATCAGTAGTTTGCTTTTGCATGGTCTCAGAGAGGTAATCAGAAATATCCAGTTGTTGGAATTCAATAACTGCGGTATTGTCATTGCCCGATAAAGAATAACCAAAATGTCATCTCATCTCATCTTGTTCCACTTGTACTTTGCAGTGTTGAGGTAAAGCATAAATAGTGGGAGGGTGCCTGTTTATGGGCTTCATATATCGAGATTCCTGTGGACTTTGTTATTCCCTCTGTCCATCGTCTACATGGTCGGCCTCTTCTTCTGGTTCAGTTTAGTCTATACATCATTGCTTGTTGTGGTATACTGTTGGTTGGTAGCCTAGTTATATGGCTGAATCATTTAACTTGCTGTTTTCTAATGAAATCTAGCGCTGCTAAAACCTCCACTTTAGTACTGATTTCATAATTTCAGATTTTTTTTTTTCTCTTCTTGATACATTGAGTATTCCTCTCATGAATCTCATTTCCGTTACTGTAATTTTTCTTTTCTCTTTTTCATTACCATAATCATACACTTTCAATTGTCCTTTTTTTTTCTTTAAAGTTAGTTGCATATCCTTTCGAGGACGTGACAGTCAACCCCGGTATGTTTGTTCGCTGTTTGTGATTTGTGATTTGTCATTGCATATAATTTAATTGGGAGTCTCTATTAAGTGGTCAAGCCGTTTGACTCGTGCTCCGAAGGTTGTGGGTTCGATTCCGGGCCGCGTCCTTCGGTTTACGAGTTAAATATTTCGGAGACTCCTGTGGGTCGTCGCTAAAAGCTACGGAGTACGTGCTTTGTGCGACGCTTTCCGTGCTGCGGAAAGAGACCGAGCCATATGGGATAAAACCCGGTGCAACGAAGTCGACCCTGTCGACTTTTAAGCGACTTTTTAAAAAATATAATTTAATAAGGGAGCTCATGAGGTTAGATAACTTGACTGCTAACCCAGTGGTCATGGGTTCGAATACACATAGCGGGGGAGTTTTAAAATGTACCTTGGTTTCCAGGTCGACCCAGCCTAAAGTAGGTGCCGGAAAAATTTTTGGGAGGTGAACGTGGCATACGTGGTTTTGATCAAATCACCCTTGGAGTGACAATTAATCTTAAAAAAATATACGTACAGGCCCGGTTGGCTTCAATGCGTTTAAAAGGAATTCTTTGTTTTTCTTGTTTTTTTAACGGTAAAATGTCTTACTTTATGTTTTTGTAATAATAATGTGTAATAATAATGTGAGGAGTGACTTATTATTTAGATATATCTCTACAGCTGCTGCTAAAGTAATTGCCCCTTTCCTTTCAAGAGAAATAGAGAAAACTAAATGGCGTCAGTATTTGTTCGATTACATTTTTTTTTCGAAAGGAAATAAAAATAGTTAGGTACATATACCTTAGAGCAGACATAATGCAGACATACAGTCTGCTTTAAAGAAATGAAAATATTCAGAAATAAACATCATAATAGGGGATTTCAATGCAAAGGTAGGAAATCAATGTGATAGATACACAGTAGGAAACTATGGTTTAGGAGAGAGAAATGAAAGAGGATGCAGACTTGTAGAGTGGGCCAAAGAGCAGGAAATGATTGTAGGAAACACCAGGTTTAAGCAATACCATAGAAGATTATGGACATGGAGGAGTCCTGATAGCAGGATTAGAAACCAGATTTATTATATTCTGATTAGCAGAAAATTTAGAAATGCGCTAACAATTGCAAAAACAGTTCCCAGTGCTGATTGTTATAGTGACCACAGATTACTTACAGGAACATTGAGGATAAAGTTAAAGAAAGTCAAATATATAATAGGAAGCACTAAATATAATTTGTGTGTATTGAATAACGACAAGGAAATACAAAACAAATTCAACATGGAAGTACAGAACAGATTTGATATATTGTCGAATCTAGAGATCCTATTCCAGGAGGTGGATGATCGATGAGAAATGTTGAAGAATTCAGTCAGTTTGGCTGCAGAAACAACTACTACAAAATTAAAGAAGGTGGGTCGTAAGAAATAGATGACTGAAGAAATCAGAAAATTATGTAAGGAGGCAACAGAAGCTTGGCTTGAGAAAAATTGGCTTAGAAATTGAACAACAACACAACAGTCAAAATACCAAATTAGTGCACAAAAGAATTCAGGAACTTACTAATAAAAGAACAAGTAAATCAGCAGGCTGTCTAAAAACTAAAGATGGCAAAATCATAAAAGAAAAAGATCAGATTCTACATGTAGGGTCAAACTATGTGAAAAACCGTTATGATGATAACAGAGATGAACAGTATGGTATTCGATTTAATAATGAAAGACCGCCAATTTTGAAGATGGAGGTTCGAAATGTTCTTAAACATATGAAAGCTGGCAAGGCCCCCTTTTCAGATAACATCACAACAGAAGACTTTAGAAGAATATAGAATAGATCAAGTCACCAGACTGCTAAACACATTATATGATAACGGAGATATACCTTCTGAATTATGTAATTCTGAATTTATTGCAATCCCAAAGAAATCAGGAGCCTTGGAATGTGATCAACATAGAACAATTAGTATAATGAGTCACATCACAACCATTTTGCTACGAATTATCATGCATAGAGTGAGAAAGAACTACAACCTAAAATAGGGGAAGAACAATATGGGTTTTGTAGAAGGAAAGGGTACAGTAAATGCTGTGTATATGCTGCGATAAGTTATTGAACGTTCTATAGAAGTAAACAAAGATATACATATTTGCTTTATTGACTAAATAAAGGCTTTCGATAGAGTAAGACATGTCAACATGGTAGATATGTTTGCAGATCTACTAATTGATGGGAAAGACATTAGACTTATGAAAAAAACATATATTGGAAACAACAAGCTGCCATAAGGATTGATAATGAAGTGGGACAATATCAGCCTGTTAAGAGAGGTGTTAGGCAGAGATGTGTAATGTTTCCAGATCTTTTTTCCCTATACAGTGAAAATATTTTCAGAAATGTAGAAGATAAAAATGGAATCAGCATTGGAGGACGAAACATCACTAACATTAGATATGCAGATGAAACAGTATTGATTGCAGACAATGAGCAGGTTCTGCAACAATTAGTAGATGCGGTTGTTGCACACAGTGAACAACTGGGGTTAGAATTAAATTGTAAAAAGACACAAGTTATGGTCTTCACTAGGAAGAACGAAGTAACACAATGTAATATACAAGTTAATGGGAATATTCTTCAACAAGTGAATCGGTACAATTATCTCGGAACAGTCATAACATCTGATGGGAGATGCCTTAAAGAGATTAGAACAAGGATCGGCATGGCGAAAGTAGCCTTTAGCAAGATGAAAAACATACTGACCAATAAAAAGATGTCAATTGAAACGAGAAAAAGAGTGTTGAGGTGCTACATATAACCTGTTCTTTTGTATGGATGTGAAACTTGGACAATGAGCAGTCAAGCTGAAAACCGTCTGATGGCTGCAAAAATGTGGTTTCTGAGGAAAATGCAAAGAATACCATGGACAGACAGAAAACCCAATGACTACGTACTACAGGAAACAAATTAAAATCGTAAATTGTTTAGAGAAATTAGACGTAGATAGTCAAATTTGTTTGGACATGTTAAGAGAAGAAATGGATTGGAGAACTTAGTGACAACTGGCAAGATCGAAGAGAATAGATAAAGAGAAAGACCGAGAAGTAAATACCTAGATGATTTGGCCACATGGCATGGTAGAGACAGGAACACTGAGCTGATCCACGACTCTGCGACTCTGGTGATCGAGTGAAATGGCGAGTCATGACAGCCCACGCTTTCCGGCATGGCACTTGATTGATTAACATGTAACTTCTGCGAAAACAGTGAGAGATACGAAACACAGACACAGTGTTCATAACTTACTGTACAACGAACTCCACTATGGCAAATGTAAATCACATAGGGGAAATTAACAAAACAAAATACAAACAAAAATATGTTTAAAATAATAATAACATAAAAATAAGTATACTACGATACAACGAACGACGTTTCGATTATACTAATCTTCCTCAAGAACAACACAAACAGATCTAAAAAAAAAAAGATGAAATTAGAAAATTTAATAACATGAAAACAATCCTTCGTTGTTAGGAAGGAGGTGCAGAAGTCCAGTTGTGAAAGGTGCCAAATAAGAAAATGTAGAGCCGAAGGTGTGCACGCAGTTAGATATACATATAGAGAGGGAAGTCAGCAGAGATATACAGTGGCATCTACAACAGCATTGATCCACACTGGGTGGACGCATCACAAACAGTTGATTAACTAACTTTCAATTTTAAGCCTAATTAAGTTATTAGAGAAGCATGACAGTAATGATGTGACCCATTCATCGTCGACTCCATTGTGATCAGACGAACTGAAATGGTTAGAGACATGTTTGTCGGAGTTTTGAATAATATCCCTAAGTAGTGTTCCCTGAAGCGGTCGGCTAGGCGTCCTCTAGTCTGTCCAGTGTATTTCATGATGCATTGTTTGCAAAAAATAACATACATTAGATTGCGGGATGAGCATGTAAATGAGCCTTTCAAAGACAAGGTGCATAAAGGGAATTAATCGCCTGCGTCTGCATAACATGTGGGCATGTCAACCACGTCTTCTGGTGACATTAAATGTACCTACAGATAACGTAACAATTTTTTTTTTTCAAATATGGGTTAACGTTAGTTGTATATTCTTTACAGTACGTAGCAGTCAACTGCAACATTGCTTGGCTGGTTGTGATTCCTGGCATGTTTACGTCGAGTAGTTCGCCGTTGCTTTCTGAACGACCGGCACTCATACCATTGAAATATCAACGCAAGACAGTCGGATGCCCAATCCCCAGCAGCTGTGTTTCGAAAGCGGTATGCGGGATTACGAATTGCATTCACAAACCCTTCGCCACAAAGCCGGCAAATGTGGGTATACGTAGAAATGAGCAAGAGTAGTGCGGTGTCTCTGGTGACGTAATGTGGGTATACGTAGAAATGAGCAAGCGTAGTGCGGTGTCTCTGGTGACGTAATCTGGGTATACGTACAAATGAGCAAGCGTAGTGCGGTGTCTCTGGTGACGTAATGTGGGTATACGTAGAAATGAGCAAGAGTAGTGCGGTGTCTCTGATGACGTAAGGCAGAAGCTCGCCCAGGCTGTGAATCCCATGTTTGTTAGGTTGCTCTTGTCAGCACAGAGAGATCTTTAGTGTATTTGTTAATGTAGTCTTCCCAACTAATTTTAGATTTAAGTTAAATAATAATACCACTAGGTGTCAAGGTAGCATTGGAGATAACTGCTTTTTCTTTCACCTTTATCTCATATTGGGACTTACGCGATCAATAAACTCACTCCAAGTCTTCCTATCCTTAGTTAGCTCATGAAGCTCCGTCAATGTCCTCCACACATATAAGATCATTCAAGTCTAATTCTGCTTCTCTTGTCCAAGGGTTTTTGGGTCTTTCTTTATTTACTTCGCCCCATGGATTCCAGACAATGGCCTTTCTCATTTTGAGATAACTACTTGGTTTTGATGTTGTTTGTTTTTTAAACATATTATGCGAACTATGCAGGACGTTGAAGGCTATAAATAAAATATGACAAAACGTGAACTGCATATAAAAATACAATGAAACTATTTTTCAAACACGGAAAGCTGAAAAGGTTGGTTTTATGAGAACGCAATCGCAAATGATAGAATAGACGTTGCGTCTACAGAGGATAAATCAGCAAATAATATAATAAAGACAAATATACACTAATACAACTTCGTTAAAAATAACAACTACATGTCAACACAAAAGTACTTCTCTACCATATGGGACTCCTCTAAAGAAAAGATGTATACTGTCTTATTCATAGAAACACAAAACTTAGAAATATGTAGACGGAACTAGCTCACCAGTTATAGTCGATAGTGTTACTGGCATCTTGCCGTTTTTACAGAGGAAAATTTGTTACATTCTGTTTCAACTAATGCATAATAACTACAACCCATGGTGGTATCGAATGTGATTATCAGATCAATTCGCGCAGTAAATGTTAATCATCTGAAGACGCATGTGAATTCATATTCATGTCCACCATCACGCACCATCTGACGTCTCACACGTTCAGTGCGTGACCTATCTGCTATAATTGTCTCCTTTGTCTTTCTTCAATTTCTGATCTTTTCTCGACATGCAACGCGATCAACGGCGACTTTCTCCCACGGTGCAATATCAATGACTGTATCAAGCATGTCCCTCTGACAGATGATAGTGTGGACTTTGTAAATATGATCTAACTTCTGAAAAGGACAGCACTTTTTTTTAAGCGGTAGATTTGATCTTATTCAACGTTGTTCTTGTATTATTACACAAAATGTCCAGATTTTTCGAATGCATTAGTCAGTTTATAAAACGTTGCTAAATGTTGATTTCATGTTTAAAGATTCATAATATAAATTTGCGGCCAATTTTACGTCTAAAATTGTTGATCGTACAGGACGTAATTTATCGCCGCATGTTTATTTGCTGGCAAAGAATGATCTAGGGCAGTGGTTCCCAAGCTTTTCAAGCAGAGGGCCATATCTACTATTTTCGATAGTTAAGCGGGCCACAACGTTATAAAATTATAAACGTCGTGCAATATCATTCTTACCTTTCTTAACTTTCGTCAACAAAATTCTAAAACTGTAAAGGCAGTCAGCGTCAGTACCACACTGCGTTCATTTTTTTTTTTGGTTTAAAATCAAATGTTCATTTAACAATAAATTTTTAATCAGTTTCGAAAATCGCTATTAATGTAATTAATTTACAATTGTAACTGTTCTTCGCAATCAGTTACTTAAGTTAAAATGTCAGTTTATCAATATTTGGGCACAAATCTGACGGGCCCAAAGTTATAAGCGCAGCTATGTTATTGTCGGTGAGTCTGGGACGAAGCTTGTTTTTTTTTTATAACAGCCATTGCGAAAAATGATTGCTCGCATCTATAAGTCGAACCAAAACGACAAATGTATCTCTGGGCGAATGAACGCAAGTGTTCCAATTGTTCAACAGACAATAGTCGCCAGAATGAAATCGTATGATCAGCTGAACGTTGCGAACTGAACAGGCACATTCGATAATATCTGAACATAACAACCACGAGCAGAGTAAATTATCGCACGCTGACGGGGCGCAGCGAGTGCATTTTTTGAAATTATTAAATATTATTTTAAATAACGAGGCTTCGCGTGCCACTTACTAACAGCTGGCGGCCCACAAGTGGCCCGCGGGCCGTGGTTTGTGAACCTCTGATCTAGGGCAACCAGTCATATATGCTCTAATAATCCTGAAAAATATTCTCAATTTGTAAGCAGCAGTTGCTAGGAAAAACATATATGTAAAAAATGTAAAAACCGTCCTAATCCCAGGACACATTATGCCACATTAGTAGATAAAATGAAAATTGCAAGAGTCGCGTTGAATTATATTTGTACAAAATAAGGAGAAAGATGTCGAAAACGGCAAGGCTAAATTAATCAATTGATGCACAGAGAGTTAAGCAGAGATGGCACAGTGGTTTGATAAACAGGATACCTTCGGAATTAGTTGGTATTTACGGGCATTTCCGGTTTAAAGATGGCGACGGACGGTCGTGTTGTTTTGTGTTCGTTAACTTTTTCGCGTAGGGGATGGATTTATTCATCTCTTGCGTGTAATTGGTGTGCCAGGATGTAAAACCAGGAGTTTCTACTCAAGATCTGCGCGGGTGCTACGGAGTTCGTGCATCGAGCGAAGCCATCTTTGAGTGAATTTTCAGCAGCGTGTGTGGTTTCTCAGTCTGTGTTTACGTTTTTTCAACATGGCGGAACAACGTGTGTTCTCCGAGCGGCCAGAAGTCAACATTACGAAGCGGCGCGGTAGCCGCGCAGGGAGAAAGAAACAAGGTAAGCGCGGTGGTTTGAGACGTTTTAGACTCAAGTGTCACCGTCTAGGACTCAGGAACATCCGTATTCTATATTGGAACTGTGCCAGTGTAAAACAACGGGGCTCTATTTTAGAAACCCTAGTTTACAGGAACGACATTGTAGCACTCCAGGAGACGAGACTGGGCGATCAGCTACTCCGAATTGCCGGCTTCAAATGTTTCTACAATAGACGACATCTGGGAACGGCGATTCTCGTTCGCGACAGCATGGTGGCGTCAGAGCTAGACATGTCCAGTTGGGACAGTGACGATATACAAATACAGGCGTTGAGAGTTCATTCCAGTACACCATTCGTGTGGTTAATGTTTATGCCCGCAATGCGAGTGTGGATGCCCAGAGGTGGCAGTGCTTAAGTGGCATATTAGGCCACGAGAGAAATGTTATTTTCTGTGGTGACTTCAACGCTAAAGGCAGATTATGGGGAAACACTTCCTCCAATACACAAGGGGGGGGGGGGGGGGGGGGGAGCTTGAGACTGCACTGGAAACCATCGACCTGGTTTGTATCAACAGTGGCTGTGTCACCAGGACAGCAAGCCGTCCAGGCGATGAGGGCAGTGCTATTGATCTGGCGCTAGTTTCATCTTCACTCACTACAGTGTGTAGATGGGGTGTCCTAGGACACCATGGCAGCGACCACCACCCTTGCAGCATATTGGTGGAGAAAGGGAGAACCAGGCAGCACAAGCTAAAGGTAAAGACGTTCCAGTATGACAGTACAGGTCAAGATGTGGTGAGTAAAATAAGACGTGACAAGCGCAGAACGTTTCAGGGCAGGAAAAAAAGCTGGGAGCAGCCACCGTGGTGGAGTTTCGAGGTGGAGAAGGCTTGGGTGGATAAGCGTAGTGCTGTAAGGAGATGGCAAAATGTCAAGAAGAACAGAGCTGGTCATCCTAGTCCCAGCTTGCACTTAGAAAGAGAGATGCACACAAAAGTAAGCTATTTCAAAAAACTGGTCAAGGTGGTTAAAAGCGAAAAATGGGCAGAGGTGTGTCAAAGAGTAAGCACAGACAAGTCACTGAAATTGTTCTGGCGACTACATAAAAGCATGAGTGGTGTAGTCAAGAATAAGAGCATTTCTGACTTCCAAGGTGCTGACCTCATCTGGCAGAGGACTGACGAGGACAAGGGCAAAGCCCTCTTTGAACGCTACCTTGAGCAGAGCAACCAGACAGACATGGGAGGCCGAAATCTGGCCAAGGAGGTCACCTCAGACAGATGCAAGGCCCAGAACACTTCGGGTGAAGACACAGTGACAGTGAAAGAAATCAAGGCTGTGCTTCGACGATCAAAAAACAGTGCTCCAGGTCCTGATGGCATAAGATACGACGACATAAATAGGTGTACCGACAATGAGCTAGAGAAACTAGCAGACATGTACAACAACAGTATAGGGAGTGCTAGCATCAAGGAGGAATGGTTACACAGCTATCTGATTCCCTTGCCGAAGCCTGACAAAGACCACAAAAAAATTCAGGGATATCGAATTATAACCATGCAGAATACAATAGGCAAGCTGCTGGAGAAGGTAATTGCCAGGAAAATATCAAGCCAACTAGAGAGGCAAGGTGTTTTCCCACCTACCCTGGGTGGGTACCGTCCAAAAAGAGAAACCTGGACCAATGCAGCAGTCTTTGCCGATGATGTCTATGAAGGTTTCCACTCAGGCACTGAAACCGTTGCTGCAGCGATTGATCTTGAGGACGCATACAACAGAGTACCACTGGATTTTTTAATGTTTCAGCTTCTTGAACTAAACGTAAGTCCATTCCTCCTTAGTTGGATCGCTGCAGCCCTCTTCCAACGGAAAGTAGTTTTTAGATGTGGCAGTTGGACTTCGGAACCAACAACAATATATCCTGGCCTACCACAGGGATCACCTTTATCTCCGGTACTGTTCAACGCTTACACAGTGAGAATCACCAGTGAGCAGATCACTGGACCTGGCAGAACATTGTCATATGCCGATGATGTGTTAGTGTATCGTCAGGGTAAGGATAGAGAGGAGGTTGCTGTGGAACTACAAACCGAACTCAATCGCTTAAGTACTTGGTGTGATGAAGCTGGGGCAATGGTCAACCCAACAAAGGCAACAGTGACTTGGTTCTCGTTGAATAATCATATTGTCAACAATCCAACACCAACTGTAATGCTGTGTTCAGAGACGGTGGAAAGAACGCAGGCAATGAATTACCTGGGGATACGGTTTGACCGAAGCCTTGCTTATAATGTGCACATAGACCAGGTGATAACAAAGGCAAAGCGGGGTTTGGCAGCGATGCGGGTGATGGCGGCAGCAAACTGTGAGCAGCGCCATCTATGTCTTCTGTACGAGGGGCTGGTCATGTCTGTTTTGGAGTATGCAATGGCAATCCTGACTCTCAGCCATAAGCAGATAGAAAGGATGGAAAGGATACAGAATGAAGCTATGCGCATTATTCTTGGATGTACAAGAGATACAGCATGCAGGGCGATGCGCTACCTTCTTGATTTTCCAACCATTGAAGAGAGAATACAAGTTTGCAGGGCACGCGCCTACCTCAGAATTAACGCAAACACACAACATCCACTGCATAGTGAAATTAGGAAGGTGAAGGGCAGCATGTTAAAAAGAGGACGGTCGTGGATGGGTCAAGCCGAAGACATTCTTCAACACATCTGCAGACTTCTGCACATCCTTTTCAGTTTCCATCCAACTAGATAGAAAATGCAGACAAGAAAATCCGGCTGCTGTTGAGGCTGAAGTACAAGTGTTGATTTTCGAGAATTCGCTAGACGGTGACGCTGTCATCTACACAGATGGGTCGGTCGTCCGACATGTGAGAAGCTCATGGGCCTTTACAGCTCGGGCCCGAGGGAGAATTGTGAAGGAGGACTCTGGTGCTTTCACTGAAACCACAAGTAGCCTGACCATGGAAGTCATGGCAGTAAGTAAAGCAATAACATGGCTCGAGACACAGACATTCACTAGGGCTTGTTTCCTTAGCGACTGAATGAACATGATCAAGAGGATAGAGGAGGGGTCGATCCGAAGAGAATGGTTGCTGCCACTGAAGCGGTCTCGGCTGGCAAAGATTGGTTTCATCTTCGTGCCAGGGCATGCGGGAGTACAAGGGAATGAGCGGCTGATAAGCTCGCAGGTGAGGCTACTGTGGAGGGCGGTCGCGCCATGGACCAGGCTGACATTCTGAATGCTCTACGAGAAGTGAGACTTTTGCGAGAACCAAGTGATGACTGTGAATCTACAACAATGGCCAGACTGCGAGAGCAGCAAATTAAAAGAGGGGTGGCCAAACAAGAACACTACGCAGGAAGCCAAAGAAGATTGATAAACCAACACAGAACTGGCGTCGTTAGCCGCTACACGCTGCGGGATTTGCTGAGGAGGGGATCCGAGTACTTATGGACTGAATGGTTAGTTAGTTATCAGTTGGGGTATCTTCGTTGCACTCCGGACATGTCCATAGGTGCTCAGATCCTCCCCCCAGCATATGCATCAGCGTCCGGTGGCTAATAGTGCCAGTTCTGTGTTGGTTGACGAGGCGCTTTGTTTTCCCGATGTACCTCTCGCGTCTGGCTGTGCCGATTCTTACTCCCAGGTCTTTCATCCTGGAAAGCGATGTGGAATCACTGGCGTCAAAATCCTCTGTTCTCGCCATATCTTTAAGGGCGTTAATAACATCGGCACGATCCATGGGCTGGCCATCTACAGGGGGTGCAGAGCCAGCCAATTTATCAGCTCGTTCATTTCCCTCGACTCCCGCATGTCCTGGGACTAAGATGAAGGTGACTTTGCGGACAACAGACTTCCACAGCGACTCAGTCCACTGTCTACGTACAGATCCAGCTTCGACCTTCTGAATCATGCTAATTGAATCACTTAGTACACACACGTTGGTATAAAGCTGTGATTCCAGCCATATGAAAGCCTGTGTAACTGCCATCACTCCATCGTCATGCTGCTCGTGGTCATAGAGTGGGCACCACTGGATTCTTGAACGGTTCGGCCCGCTGAACGGGCTGAAAATGCCCACGCACTTCTCTGCTGCTTTACAACAGATCCATCTGTATAGATGAGCACTTCGGGGCTATCTGAGTGATCATAGATGAGCGCGTTAACCTCTGCATTGACAGCGGCAGGGTTCTGCTCTCTGCACCGTCTGTCGAGTGTGATAATTCAGGAGAAGGTACACTTAAAAGCTGGAGGCACCGGCACCCATTCCTTGCCGGGGTTGATACTGGTAAGACTGCAGACCTGTCCGACGACATCTTCCGCCCGACCCATCTTCTCTTTAGCCTGTCACCCTTTTCTCTGAATACAGCGTCATGCAGAGGGTGCTGCTCATCTGCACTTATTTTTAAGTATGCACGAGCTCTCCAGATCTTGATCCTGTGTTCCATTGTCGGGAAGTCAAGGAGGTATCTTATTGCTACACAGCTGGTGTCTCTCGTGCAGCCCAAAATGATGCGCATGGCTTCGTTTTGTACCTTTTCAAGTCTTCCAATCTGTGTAGGGCTGACAGTGAGGATGGCCAGGGCATACTCGATGCGTGAAAGCACAAGTCCTTGGAACAGAAGTAACAGCAGTCTTTGCTCGATATTGGCAGTCGCCATGACTCTCATTGCTGCCAAACCTTTTCGAGCCTTCGTTATGACATAATCGACATGATCTCTGAAGGACAGGCTACGATCAAGCCTCACGCCAAGATATGTCATTGACTGGGTTCTATTCAGAATGCTCCCATCCATTCTTACTGCCGGCAGGTCTGTTTTCACAATATGGTTGTTTAGTGAGAACCATGTAACCGTTGCCTTTGCAGGGTTGACAAGGGCATCGGCATCAGCACACTATGAGGAAATTCGATCGAGTTCGCCCTGCATATAGTTGGCAACCGCCTGTCTATCTCGACCCTGTCGATACACGAGGATGTCGTCAACGAATGATAGAGTCCTACCCCTCCCATCCAACTGTTGTTCAGTGATCGGCACCGTATACACGTTGAATAGTACTGGTGACAGTGGTGAACCCTGCGGCAATCCTGGACATATCGTTATCGGCTCAGAAGACCGACTCCCGCATCTTAGCACCACCTTCCTTTGGAGTAGAACTGCAGCTATCCATCGTACAAGGTGAGGGTGCACTTTCAGTCTGAGGAGGGTTTGCATCAAGTGCTCGAAAGAAACTCTGTTATATGCGTCCTCTAAGTCTATGGCGGCCGCACATGTCTCTTCTCTGACCTGAAATCCTTCGTAAACATCTTGAGCAAAGACCGCCGCATTCAGCCATGACTCTTTGTTGCGTCTGTATCCTCCAAGTGTGGGCGGGAAGAAGCCGAGCTGTTCCAAGTCCCAAGCAAGTCTGTGTGCTACAATTTTCTCCAGTAGCTTGCCAACAGTATTCTGCATCGTAATGATTCTGTAGCCGCTTATCTTGGAGTGGTCTTTGTTCGGTTTTGGCAGCGGCAGCAAGTAGCTGTGTAGCCATTCTTCTTTGACCTGACCCCTCTGGATACTGGTGTTGAATTCTCTGACCAGTTCTTCCATGTCATCATCTGATATCACCATTAGGTCACCATATGATGCCGTCTGGGCCTGGGGCGGTGTTAGGTGATTTCTTGAGCATCGCACGCAATATGTCAACTGTGATTGTCCATTCTTCGTCTGTCCCGACCCCCTCGCACAACTGAGAGAGTGTTGTTGTGGTCCTCTGTCTGGCGGGCTCGTCTTTCTGGTCAGTCTGTTCTATGTAACGTGCAAGAAGGGCCTTACCTTTATCCGCATCCGACTTTTTCCATGCGAGGTCTGTGCCTTGAAAGTCTGGAATACCCCTACGTTGTGCAGCACCGTTCATGCTCTTGTGGAGGCGCCAGAATGTCGTAAGAGATTGCTCGGAGCACACCTTCCTGCAGAACTCGTCCCATTGGTCGGCCTTGGCCTGTTTGGCGCAGGATTTGAATAAAGTCGTCGTCCTAACGACCTCAGTCTTCAGGTTCGCCAACTCAACCTGTGGCATGTTAGCCTTTCTGGCCTTTTGCCAGTCTTTGACAGCCTGCCTCTTTCCCAGCCACACCTTCTCGACCTCTCCATTCCACCATGGACTGAATGGTTCGATGTGCAACGAGGATGATCTGTCGACTAACTAACTAACTAACTAAGGTTAGAATAGAATAGAATAGAATGGACGATGTAAGACTAATAAACAGATGATCAAGACATCGAATATCGTAATAATTGTTACATGAACTTAAAGAAGTCCAGAAGACTGAGTTATCTCTGATGTACAATTAGCTAGTTTTCATTTATGTTGTCTAATGTGCTATCTCGCCTGACTGATACCCGGACCACTGGGAAACCAAAGGTTGGTAAAATCGTACACTTACAAACATGCTGTAAGAGGCAGCAAAGGAGGGTCGGCCAGAAATTTGCTTCCTCAACCTGTAGAAAACTTTGTCTACACAATACAAGCAATAGTGACCAAATCTACAAAGATCTTGGGGGGATGCTACATTGGAAGAAGAAGAAGAAGAAGAAGAAGAAGAAGAAGAAGAAGAAGAAGAAGAAGAAGAAGAAGAAGAAGAAGAAGAAGAAGAAGAAGAAGAAGAAGAAGAAGAAGAAGAAGAAGAAGAAGAAGAAGAAGAAGAAGAAGAAGAAGAAGAAGAAGAAGAAGAAGAAGACTGGAAGAAGAAGAAGAAGAAGAAGAAGAAGAAGAAGAAGAAGAAGAAGAAGAAGAAGAAGAAGAAGAAGAAGAAGAAGAAGAAGAAGAAGAAGAAGAAGAAGAAGAAGAAGAAGAAGAAGAAGAAGAAGAAGAAGAAGAAGAAGAAGAAGAAGAAGAAGAAGAAGAAGAAGAAGAAGAAGAAGAAGAAGAAGAAGAAGAAGAAGAAGAAGAAGAAGAAGAAGAAGAAGAAGAAGAAGAAGAAGAAGAAGAAGAAGAAGAAGAAGAAGAAGAAGAAGAAGAAGAAGAAGAAGAAGAAGAAGAAGAAGAAGAAGAAGAAGAAGAAGAAGAAGAAGAAGAAGAAGAAGAAGAAGAAGAAGAAGAAGAAGAAGAAGAAGAAGAAGAAGAAGAAGGAAGAAGAAGAACTGGAAGAAGGAGAACTGGAAGATGGAGAACTGGAAGATGAAGAACTGGAAGATGAAAGAATTAGAAGATGAAGAATTAGAAGATGAAGAATTAGAAGATGAAGAATTAGAAGATGAAGAATTAGAAGATGAAGAATTAGAAGATGAAGAATTAGAAGATGAAGAATTAGAAGATGAAGAATTAGAAGATGAAGAATTAGAAGATGAAGAATTAGAAGATGAAGAATTAGAAGATGAAGAATTAGAAGATGAAGAATTAGAAGATGACGAATTAGAAGATGACGAATTAGAAGATGACGAATTAGAAGATGACGAATTAGAAGATGACGAATTAGAAGATGACGAATTAGAAGATGACGAATTAGAAGATGACGAATTAGAAGATGAAGAATTAGAAGATGAAGAATTAGAAGATGAAGAATTAGAAGATGAAGAATTAGAAGATGAAGAATTAGAAGATGAAGAATTAGAAGATGAAGAATTAGAAGATGAAGAATTAGAAGATGAAGAATTAGAAGATGAAGAATTAGAAGATGAAGAATTAGAAGATGAAGAATTAGAAGATGAAGAATTAGAAGATGAAGAATTAGAAGATGAAGAATTAGAAGATGAAGAATTAGAAGATGAAGAATTAGAAGATGAAGAATTAGAAGATGAAGAATTAGAAGATGAAGAATTAGAAGATGAAGAATTAGAAGATGAAGAATTAGAAGATGAAGAATTAGAAGATGAAGAATTAGAAGATGAAGAATTAGAAGATGAAGAATTAGAAGATGAAGAATTAGAAGATGAAGAATTAGAAGATGAAGAATTAGAAGATGAAGAATTAGAAGATGAAGAATTAGAAGATGAAGAATTAGAAGATGAAGAATTAGAAGATGAAGAATTAGAAGATGAAGAATTAGAAGATGAAGAATTAGAAGATGAAGAATTAGAAGATGAAGAATTAGAAGATGAAGAATTAGAAGATGAAGAATTAGAAGATGAAGAATTAGAAGATGAAGAATTAGAAGATGAAGAATTAGAAGATGAAGAATTAGAAGATGAAGAATTAGAAGATGAAGAATTAGAAGATGAAGAATTAGAAGATGAAGAATTAGAAGATGAATTAGAAGATGAAGAATTAGAAGATGAAGAATTAGAAGATGAAGAATTAGAAGATGAAGAATTAGAAGATGAAGAATTAGAAGATGAAGAATTAGAAGATGAAGAATTAGAAGATGAAGAATTAGAAGATGAAGAATTAGAAGATGAAGAATTAGAAGATGAAGAATTAGAAGATGAAGAATTAGAAGATGAAGAATTAGAAGATGAAGAATTAGAAGATGAAGAATTAGAAGATGAGGAATTAGAAGATGAAGAATTAGAAGATGAAGAATTAGAAGATGAAGAATTAGAAGATGAAGAATTAGAAGATGAAGAATTAGAAGATGAAGAATTAGAAGATGAAGAATTAGAAGATGAAGAATTAGAAGATGAAGAATTAGAAGATGAAGAATTAGAAGATGGAAGACTGGAAGATGAGGAATTCGAAGATGGAGGACTGGAAGATAAAGAATTAGAAGATGGACGACTGGAAGATGAAGAATTAGAAGATGGCCGACTGGAAGATGAAGAATTAGAAGATGGAGGACTAGAAGATGAAGAATTAGAAGATGGGGGACTAGTAGATGAAGAATTAGAAGATTGGGGACTAGTAGATGAAGAATTAGAAGATGGGGGACTAGTAGATGAAGAATTAGAAGATGAGGGACTAGTAGATGAAGAATTAGAAGATGAAGAATTAGAAGATGAAGAATTAGAAGATGGAGGACTATAAGATATATAGAATTTGGAGAGGTGGTGGAAATGGGAGGGATGGATACAGAGAAAAGAAGGGAAAAGAAAGCTAAGAGAAAGAGGAATAATAAGAGATGAATGTGTTATCTAATGTCTCTTTTCTTTCGTATCTTGTAACCGCAACATATTTTCAGTGGCATGTGCAGGACCCGATCCCCAAGTGTACTGGTCAGAAATGAATCAACTTGCAATTAATGTCTCTCCTACTGAGAAGTAAAGGCATTTATGACAGTTATATTTCAGCTCCAAAGAATTATAGCCAAAACATATGTTCTGAAATAAGCTTTAATTAAGATAAACCAAAAGATTTTAGAATAGCAGAAATTGTAGTGGCTGAACTCGGGGGTGGAATATATTAAGTTGTCAGCCTTTTGTAGGGAAATTTTAACTCCATCACCGGGAAAATAAAAGGCGTGCTCCTTCAATCATCAACGGAAATGCGTGACAAAAAAGGTAGAGAAAAAAACAAGCCTTGGCCCACAAATGGCATTTTGGATTGAGGCGATACAATACGGAAATTGACAAAAGATTAAGAAAGAGGATTCCGAATCATCATGACAATATAATAATGTGAATAAACATTTTATAACGCCAAAGAAACAGGCACAAGAAACATGGTTGAATGATCAATGTGAGATTATTAATTTATGGCTATTTAATAGTATTAGCAAAGCAGCTTTTAGCACATTAAGGTGATTATCAAAACCACAAGAGCCGAGAATAATAGTCATCAAAGATAAAAAACGGTCTTTGCTTGCTGAAAAGAAGTCAGTTGTGATGAGAAGATAAAATACTGTGAAGAATTATACAGCATTATGCAATGCTAAATTGTATCCTAACTATCGCATAAATAACGTCACCACAATACAGTATATAACAAGAAATCTAACAACGGGTTTACGAGGCAAGATGAATGACTTCATTGCACCGGGCTTTATCCCATATGGCCCAGTCTCTTTCCGCAAGACGGCCTGCCGAAAGGTTCGTACAGAACACGAAATCCGTATCTCCAGCTAAGACTCCGAGAGGTCTCCGAGAAAATTGCACCGTTGAGCCTAACGACGTAGCCCAGAATCGTACCCTGTCTCGGAGCTCGAGTCAGGTGGTTTGACTACTTCACCGCGGAGACTCCCGAGGAAAGAAGAAGTAAAGAAAGCAATAAGCACACTTAAAGCAAGATAGTCTCCAGACATAGACACCGTCCCAGAAACGTGTTTGAAATACGGAGAAGCAGACACATGAAAAAAAATAATAGTAATAAAATATACATTCGTAACAGAAATAGAAAACTGGTTTAATGACAGAGCAAAAATGTATTTAAACTCTGTTACACATGCAAAACAAATACATAGACGAAACAGTAATTATTATATAATAGGGAAAGTCAGATTAAATACGGGATGTTTGAAATCAAAGATACATGTATAAATGGGAGAGGATGCTATAATAAAGTTGAAATGAATACATACTATAGTTTATTGTAGATAAAAAACAGAATTAACATAAGACAGTAACTTAAAAGGTCCATATATGCTAAACAAGGTATTCGGTAACGGTATCAAACATAAAAAAAAGAAAGGAATAATGCTGGGCAGATGAGATCACCATAGATGTTGAAAGTACTGGGATGCTTGCTTGCTTGCTTGCTTGTGTTCGTTGGCTTGAGCTCCAACGCGAAGTCCTGTATGTCGGATGAAGGCATCCTGTTGTCCAACATCAGTGTGATGTCATACAGGACCTCAGTTTTGCGTGAGTATCCGTTGTCCCATGTCTGGCTTATTGGTGTGCAGACTGGTGGTTCCTCGCCGTACAGGCAGACAAGTCTCCGACTTCGGAGGAATCGGCGATCCTACTGACTTTAGCCAGGACCCCGAAGGGACCAGTTGCCCAGGACGCTCGACGAGGACGCGTCAATAGGTCTTGGCCAGTATATAACCCGGCCCTGGTGCCTTGGAAACACCTCTGCGCCCCAAGTACTGGGATAATTCGAAATAGAAATATTAGCAAAATGACGTCAGGGTTGCCACACCTTACTGAAGTCCACGTGATCTGAACAACCTTGACTGACATGTTCTGCCATTATATTTTGTAGGTCATAATGGCCTCATATCTCCACCGAGTGGTGATTGGTCTATACAAATATCAGCCTAGCACCATACGTCCATCGCCTTATGGTGTGTAAATTAGTCCTTTACTTCACTTACAGTTCCACAGCCTGGTGTTGGTTATCTTTAATTTGGCGTTCAAGTGTCGTCACATCGCGTTGTGGTTAGTTAGGAGACGAGGTAGGCTAACCCTGTCTCCTGCGGACATACCGTAATAAACATGGATTGCGGTGTGTGGTGGGGGTTTTATGGCCACCTCTAACTCGAACCCACTTGGCTCTATTCACAGTGTGGACAATATGGACTTTTAAAAAATATGAATAGAATGTAAAAATCCCTCTGCAGTAGCTAAGGAAACAAAGAAGGCAGTATAGACTGCTACCTAGGTAAATTTTCACAAAATATATTTTTATATAACGTTAAAGAACCCCTTTTCATCCGCGGACTGCGTGTCTTGGGTGTTGGCTTTATTTTTTTTTTCTTTTTGACCAAACAGCACTGAGTGATGTCAACGTCTCACCGGCCGCTTTTACTTTCCATCATATTTCTAGGTAACCAATTTAAGGATAGGTCGACCTGGAAGGCCATGCCGAGGAAACGAAGATCCCTTTCTCGAAGGAGATTCGTGCTAGAGACTCCCTTGCCATGGCTCCAAACATTAGTAAGTTAGTTGCATGTCCTTTACAGGACGTAGCAGTCAACCCCAGCATTTTCAATTCTTCGGTATTCCTAGGCAAGTTACGTTCAGTAGTCTGCCATTGCTTTCTGAACGACTGGCACCCATATTTAAAGATATCCTCTACTGTCCTATGGTCTACTATTCAATCTGAAATTGCTCCAAAGAAAAAAAAAATTAGTAAACCTACTCATAAAAGAATACATGTAGCTTGATGGTCTTGTCTACCAAAATGCTAATATGAGCGGTGGTAACATAGTCGATAGTACACTGGCTATCCAACAATGTGACACGGGTTCAATCCCTAAGTCAGGAGGTATTTTCCTATTATACTAGGTCTTCTCGGCCCTTTCAAAATGAGTAGCAGAGATTTCTTTGGGTTGCAGAAATGAGACTGTTTACTTCACAATTCTGTCCTATTGATATATCTGTCTACTTGTCGTAATAGCTCAAACGGTGCCACTATGTTGTAGGGAATTCATTACGTGTTTCTAGCCACGTCAGGCTCCCCCGTTTAATACCCGGCCCTGTAATGTCAGTAAATCAATGTTAGAGGAACGATCGCCGACTGAAGATCGATTCGTGACATAATTTGGATTTGAAGAATCATAAGTAATTTTATTCTGGTTTGTTTTTGTTTTATGTTTGGTTGCTTGCAGTGTCGTTGCCATCATTAGGCCGACCATACAATCACGTCAGGGGCAGGAATCAGATGAGAGTGATAATGGCCGTTGAGAGGCCCGTTATATGTGTGTACGTTGCTAGTGTCTGTTTAACAGAAGTACTGTGAGAAGTTGAAGTAGAAATATTAATCAAAATGTTTCATGATATTGGGCAACTGTGGATATTTACCAAAGGAAAAGAACAAGAAACACAATGTAATTGGAAATTTGTAAAGGGCAGAATGGATTTGTGGAAGGGTAAGGTACAAACAATGAAATATACACAATATGATCACAAATAGAAAGATTGACAGAGACAGACAAACACGTGTGTTTCATAGATTATACCAAGGCATTTGATATAAGTTAAAACATGATAAACTGATTAAAATGTTGAACTATATC